>JAHWFP010014254.1:109803-125769 GCA_023313725.1 Lithobius niger
GAGTCTCGCTGGCGCAAGAACACTATAGAGTCTCGCTGGCGCAAGAATACTATAGAGTCTCGCTGGCGCAAGAACACTGTAGAGTCTCGCTGGCGCAAGAATAAGGTATGCTACTGTTGTAAATGACGGACCTGCTAATACCGTATGCACAGAAGCAGTAAACATCTGGTTTTTTCATCCCCCCTAATCAACATTTATGCAATCGTGGGCTATGCGCCAACTTTTCAGAAGTGTATGTCTTTTTTTTTTTACCCTTTTTGATTAACATTACAAAAACGTATCTCCCGACATGGGCTGTTTTGTGTCTTGCCCACCCCATCAGAGTTTATACATATACCGGGCTGTTAGTTATGTTTGACTTATTGCTGCTCGCAATGGAAACTTGGTGGCAGCCTTTCTTGGTGGAATGATATCACAATTTCTCGTAGCCGACATTTTACCGGAAAATGGGGGTTCTTGTTGCTGTTGTAACAAACATTAGCACAACTACTCATAATAACTTACAGCTAAACTAAAGCGGGAAAGTACTCGATAATCTTGTTGACTTTTGTTGGCGCCAAAATTGTTATTGGGCAGCAAGGACTTTCAGGTTTAACCCCAGAACTATCAGCGGACGTGTAGGAGAGCGTGGCCAAGTATTGTTGGCCACGATTGGTAAAAACTTTGCAATTAAGAAGTGGATTGGTTAGCGAACACGTGCGCTGATTGGTCACCTGGGTGGATCATGGATCCGATTGGAGCATGTAAAAGCAAGGGCTTCAAATCCTAGGTGTATTGTCGTATTGTTGCTTTAGAGTAGAATAGAAAATAGACGGCACCGAACACGCCCCCCCCCCCCCAACACCCAGGGAAAAAAGTGCAGTGGAGCCGCAGAAAATGGTCAAGGGGCCCTTTAAAAAGCTGACTGAAGTTGCCGAAACATATGAAGGAGGGAGGGAGTTCAATAAGGGAACAGCCCTTTTTCAGTGAAGAAACGATGCTATACATTGTGAATGGATTCAGAACAAAGAAGTCTACAGTCGAAGCCTCTAGTCTGAGTACAAGCGAAATAAAAGAAGTAAGAAAGGTCTGTGTTAATGTGTAGGTTTAGGATTTCATAAGTAAGGATCAGGTGGGCCGCGTTTGAATATTCTGTCGACAGTTGGAGAAGGTTTAACTGTCGGGAAAGATGTCTAAGGGATCTGCACCATTTCGTCAGTCAACGCTGGCACAATTCAAGTCGCTGAATAAAAGAAGAATAGCAAGGCCTACTGACCTACGAACAATATTCAAGAATTGGCCTGAAGAATATGGTGTAGCGTCCGAAACAAGCGGGGAGAGGAGAGCTGCAAAAAAAGATGTAATGGGCCTTTTCATAACTTTGGCAATGGGGAAGGGGGTAATGAGGCTTAATGGCGCATCGACAGCTAGGTCATTAGCGCCAAGTCAACCTCAGTCACCATGCGGTCGCCCGTGATGCCACTATGCCACACATTACAGCGATATTACCCCAAAATCTAGATCTTGTCGAATATTTGTACCACCTGCAAAAAATTGAAAAACCCCGGACCGAATCATCTCCCAATTGACACGCTATGTTATGCGGCAGATGGAAACGACAACAAACACCATCAAGACTGTGACAATCAACAAGAACATGATGGACCGTGAGTGGTCGGCGACACCAACGACATTCAGGAGGGATTAACATCCTTAACAGGAAGCATTGAGTAAGGTTGTGTGACCAATACGCAAAATAGCTAACACCACCTCTTTCCAGAGACAGGCCGAGTGCCAATCCTCGACTGTGCCTTTAAAGGCCGGTTGCCACCAAATTGGCATTGCAGATAAGAGTTTGGAACGCTCTTCCTGATGAAGCTGTTCAGGCGGGCTCAGTTGACTGTTTTAAGCACCTTTTGGGCAAGATTTGTCTACGGGTTTTTTTTTTAAGAGGCCGGAGTTCTCCTCTTAATATTTTTAACATTGACAGGGACTAGTATAAGTGGCCCCAAGCCCTTCTAACTCCCAACCACTCCAGTGGTTGAATCCATTTATTTATTTTATCTAGGCCTATCGAGTTTTCTCTCCCAGGAAGCAAAGGAATGCACAAAGCAAAACTTTTTAACGCAACAAAGAAGCCTCGTGACTCCTTAATTGGCGAGTAAAGATCTGGTACGCCCTCGTGCACCTGGAAACATGCTACAAAGCTTAACGATACTGATGTCACTAGATGGCGACACGGAAAAATATCAAGAAAATCTCCTGGCGCCATCTAGTGACACTAATATCGTTAACTTTTATAGCTTGTTTCCAGGTGCACGAGGGCGTACCAAATTTTTTCTCAATAATTAAGAGTCACGTGGCTTGTTTGTTGCGTTTAAAAGTTTTGCTTTGTGCATTCCTTTGCTTCCTGCGAGAGAGAACTCGATAGGCCTAGATGCTGCAATGCTAATTTGGTGGCAACCGACCTTTAATAGCCCGCCGATTATCGCTGTCTTTTTTGCTAATGACAAAATCAGTATGAAGATGGAACTTAAAAGAGAACTGTCGTCAACGATTCCAAGAAAGCGGTGCTCTGATTTCGCAGTAATAATTTTAGATAGAACACGGAAAAGCCAGAAAAAAATCACTGTCTCGACGTAAATCCAAATTTTGTACTGATTATTCCACATTACTCCTTTAAGTTTGGCCTTTAACACTGAAGACTCACTGCACCACTAATGGCTCTAGGTGGATTAAAATTTTAAAAATAAACTGCTCAGAAAGTGTATTAATTATGAAAACTTAATGAACGTCATTTCTCAAACCTTTCCTTGAAACTAAAATCGTTAACAAACGCCGACTTTGAAACCAAACTCGCTTTATACTTACGCAGTCACCTACGGTTGGTTCGCCAATTCGTTAAGACCCACCAAGCAAACGCTTCCAAATTTCAACTCAAAAAAAGGGGGAAAGTTAATGGCGGCGCTGCCAGAGGGGCCGTAAAACTGTCCCGCTTGTCTATGAAAACGAATCTGCCCTTCCGGTTCCGCACTTCCGCTCAGGTGTTTCGCCATTGAAAAATATACATCATCACGCCAAGAGCAATAAATCGTCCTCTTGTTCATCGCCCACACCGACCTTTAAATCTTGCTCGACCCCCTTATCCGCCTCTCTCCCCCCCCCCCCTCACAATCCTCCAACTCAAGAAACGGCACGGCATTAAAGTTTTAGTAAAATTTCACCTTCAGCATTTCTTCCTCCTACCCCCCCACTCCGGCTTCCCAACGAACTCGTTAAACTCCTCGTTCAAGCATAAAAATGAGTGACTACTACAAACGCAAAAACCAATACAAAAACAAAAAAAATCGCAAGTTATAATTCGATGGGCTACGCAGGTCTGTTTGGTCGCCACATGTTTACCAAAGATATTGACAGTGCATAGCCAGTAGAGCACTAATATGGGAAAAGCGACGATGATAAAACAAAATGGAAACTGAATATTATTCTATAAAATGAAACTTAATAGGATTCTACAATACGTAAATACCGTAATGGTTACAACCTTAGTAACAATTATTAAAATATGCATCTTTTGTGGCCATTGTTAGGCTTCTGCATTGTTAGCTTCGTCTTATTTGAGCTGCCATTAGGGGCTTAGGCAGTATTTCATGGGGATTCATGGCTGGTTCAATTTCTAATGCTAAGCATGACTCGTGTATCACAATGCATGCTTTTAGTACGTTCAGCAAGAATTTGTTGGTCATAAGCCTCATGGAGGGAGCCTAATTGGGCGTGAGGGGTGCTGGGCGGAGGGGGGGGGGGCCTTGGGGAATTTCATGGAAGGTTCCATAGCTAGTTCAATTTGTATTGCTAAGAATAATGACTTGTGTACCAAATTTCATGCATTTAGCTAGATCTGCACGAATTTGTTGATGAAACCTCAGGGAGAAGGCACACGGGTGCATGGGGGGGGGGGAGGCCTTGGGTGGTATTTCATCGGAGTACCCTGGCTGGTTCGATTTGTACTGGTAAGAATGACTTGCGTACCAAATTTCATGCTTTTAGCGCGATCGGCAATAATGTGTTGGGAAAGCTTCACGAAGGGGACGCTGTGGGTGGGGGTGGAGGCTTGGAGGATATTTCATGGGGGTTCCATGGCTTGTTCGATGTGTACTGCAAGAATGACTTGTAAGCCACAATTCAAGATTTTAGCTCTACCAGCAAGAATTGTGCCCCCCGGTAGGGTGTGTGAAGGGCACAAGGGGGGGGGGGGGGGGGGGGGGGGCCCTGGGGGGGGGGAGGGGTTTATCTCACAGCTAGTTATTTGTACTGCTAAGAATGACTTATGTTCCAAATTTCATGCTTTTAGCTCATGTACATGATTTTACTGCTTTGGGGTGTGATTAACATCTCTGAAATGTGTGGCATCTCTTATGACCTAGCTGTCGACACGCCATTAAGCCTCGACCCCCCCCCCTCCCTTCCCTTTAACGGCTGCACTAGTAAGGGCAAAAGACCCCAAAATAACAACAAAACAACAAGAAATGGCCATGCTGTGGAGGCTAAATAGTTCGATTGTTATTAATATTTTTAATGCAGTGAAATAGTCACGACACGACTCCAAATGCCGAATTTCGTTGACTTGCGTCAATTCTGGGGGGAAACTGCAGGGTTTCAAAGTTTTACGTTTCCCCAACAAGAATAACAACAGTACTGTGTCCGCAGTAAATCAGCGTTCAAAAGGCCCCGGTCATTTTGTTAATACCTATATTTTAGGCAATAAAAGTTGAAAGTCGGTTCATTGGTTCGATCTCGAGGTAAGAACAAAATCTCCCCCAAACAAAAAGTCGAACGAGAACAACAAGAATATTGTAGTCACATATTAAAAAGACCTTAGGCCTAGTCCATACCTACGTCTTTAAGCTATAAAACTTGAAAATCGGTTCATTGGTTCGATCTCCAGGTTAGGGCAAAGGGTCCCAACAACAAGAACTGGCCATGTTGCGGACGCCAAACGGTTCAACTGTCATTAAAATTCTTAATGCAGTGAAATCTTACGACAGGAACCCAAATACCCAGTTTCGTTAGTCCATACCAATTCTGGGGGAAACTATATAATAGGGTTTCAAAGTATGACGTTTAACTTGGGAAGTGCATACTTCGTGGTCCTTGATAAAGTACTAAAGTGCGCGCAGCCTATCTTGAGTTCGCCCCAGAACGAACACAAATAATCGATTGTATGTTTTTGGTAGCAGAGTGCCTTGTTGATATCCAAAATAGTTACAAAAACAATGGTGGCCATCGATTAAATCTGCCCCCTCCAGGAAGACATAGCCGCTCATAAAATACCAGAAGGACTCAAGATACGCCGCGCACACTGTAGGTGTTGTTTTATTAGTGTTAAGGAGGGGTGATTGCTGGTGCCTGCCGTTCATTGGCTTGCTGCTCTAACATAATCATGAACGTATATTCTCAGTTTCACTCGTTGATTCGGGCTCACAAAATGTAAATTAGTAGCCCGACCTAACGAACTTTCAGGTGTCAATGAAGGACATAAGGGTAAGAGATTTAACTGTTTGTGTTTGCTGCATTCAGAACTAGACTAAATGCGGCTGCGTTTTTATTTATTTTTTACAAGGTTTTCCGCTTTCCACGTCCAGCTCAGTTCCCCCTCCCCTTCCCCCCACCCAGAGTATTCCAGGTATTTTTTTGTGAAAAATCGGAAGTTCCAGGTTTCACTGAGCCTTAACACAGTTTAAATTTAAATTCCCAGGGTTTTCCAGGTTTTCTAGGTTCACAAGGTTGCTATAGGAACCCTGAGGAGGGTACTCGAATTGCCACGTATTTACAGGGCTTTTGCATCCATGGATTCTTACAATCGCAAAGTAGTTGAGTAATGCCTAATCATTGTAAATTCATGTTGAATATCCAGAAAGACTTACCCTTATTGCGTTTGGAGGGTAGGTAGGCAGGGTCCTTTAATGTCTCGTTATCCAGCTGCGACATTGACAGCTAAATACTGAGATACTAGATGCACTGACAGAGGCTACCCAGTCTCACGTTATTAAACTGCGACCTTGGTGTGAAACACTTTTTGTTGGTGCTACCTCTACTTATCCGTATTGAATTAATTGAAATAACAAAGAGTGGGCTTTCAGCCAATCTCAACGACGTATATATGACAGCCTGGGTGGATCTAAGAGCTAAATAGAAGACAGCCCGTCACTTGAGAAGTGACCAGATGCGGCCGTATTGCACAATCGCGTCCCGTCTTACCAAGGCAGCACTATTATCCGCTACCCTATTATAAGGAGAATACTAGTGCCGCCCTGGACCAGAAGCCCCGCACACGTGTTTGTCTGCGGATGGGACTTTAAGGTCAGAGACCAAAACGAGAATAATACAAATGACGAAAAATCCACTACTCAAAGAAGCCGTGGAAAGCGAAGCCAAAGCGGCATCAAGAATCGACCAAGTCTGGTTCACAATACCTTGTGCAAAAGGAACGGTGAGGAAGAGAGTAAAGTGGGGCCTGAAAACAGCTATGCATCGAAATTGGACGGCAAGGAAGATAACTAACTATCTTAGACCTAAACCGCAACTCTGTGTGCGTCTCAGTTACTTAAATCCGTAGCCACGTCCCACGTACGCAAAAAAGTTTACAACCTAGCACTGTGCGGAGTGACCCTTCCGGAGCATTATATTCAATAGCCGTTGTCCCTTTAGGTTCAAAAATCAGGCTTTAATACTGCTCCCTACGGCATCAGCTATTACCAGCCTTAAAATGAATTCAATTAAAACTTAAAGCCACCAACGACGATATGAGCACCGAATCAAATAGGGAGAGGGTGGGAGAAGCTTCAGTCTCGGAAGACGGGAGTCTTCGGCATCGTGGTGGGGGGAGGGGGGGGGGGGGGTGAGAGGGCCGAAACGAGTGTAAGGTCGTCGTATGGATCACTGTTTTTTACGTCTCGATGTAATTCGATGGGAAGGAAGGAGATGGATACTGCCAAACGAAACGAACGAAGCTTTTTTTCCCCCTCCTCTTTTCTTCTTTTAACCTTATACTCCAATAAAAAGGAGAAACGCCCGGGGGTCGGACCAAGCCACTTCAGCCTCTCTTCCTAGTTTACTTGGCCAATAAAGGGCCGGCTTCCACTCATCTGTTGGAAATTTTCGGCTCACGGACCCAGCCCTTATTAGTCCAGTTGGCTGTGACGCTAACGGCCAGTTTCTGCGGAACTGTTCCCTCTCGTTTCTCGTTCATTCCCGCACTCGGAGACGAGAGCCGAAGATGCTATGAGGAGAAGCCAAACGGCCAATCGGGCTGCCCTGATTTGTGGTACCAATATCGCCCAGAGGTAATGAACTTTATGGACACTGAAGGAAAGAAGGCCATGGAGAGACGATTGGGGAGAAAGGGGGGTGGGGGTCGTTGGAGGGGGGAGAGGGGGGCTGGCTCTCCGTCCGTCGGTCAGCCATCATTGCAAGAAGCTATTTTAAGAAAGATGTTGGTTCAGACTGCCACGAGATTGGGGAGCCGTATTTACTGAAACATCATCAGATAAAGCCTGCTGGATGTGCCACTTATAAAAGGATTCTTCGCACTATTTTTGCCGTATCCCACGGGAAAATATTGTTTTTTCCAACATTTACATAAATTTGGTCAGTATGCACGGAGGTTATCACAGTCTTGTGATATTTACCTGTGAGAACTGCACCAGAAGCACAAGTTAGTATTTTTACGCTAAACAGCGCATAATTAGCACCATCAGTACTTCTTCGCATTGATAAACGCCACTAGACACTACCAGCACAGTGGGTTCTCGGTCAACCTTACTGATGTAAACTTGCCCATCCAAATCGCTCTGCCTCCTTGTTTTGACCACCCTCCTTGTTGTTATACCCTTACTGATTATACTCAATGGGTTTGACTGAAGATAGGAAAACTATGTCAGATAGAGAAGCCAACATTTAATAAAAGCGAAGAGATCTACCTCTAAGTAGACAACAAACGAAAGAACCTGAAAGTAATATTCATACGACATGTTTTAATGTTTATTCTGTCGTTTTCATTTTATGGTCAACTCACAACACCTGTATATGTCTGGCTTCCTGGAAAAGACGACACACCGCCACTGACTGGTCGAGTCCATACGGTTTTGGACGAGTCTGCTGTAGTAAACGTTTCTGTCAGGCTTTGTGTGTGGTTTTGTGTGTGGCTTTGTCAGCCAAATTAATCGCACCGAATAATACTTTGGACGTTAAATGAAAACTTGAAGATTGCTACCGCTAGTAGCAATCTTCTAATTTTCATTTAACTTTCGAACTATTAGTATGTGCGATTAACTTGGCTAATAGGATTAATCTTGGCGGCCTTTCCCTGGTGGAATGATATCATACCTTCAAAGGCCGACCATTTTTGGAAACTTGGCGGGTTTTTCTACCAGTTTTGGTTTTGGGTGGATAAATATATATATACTATACACGCAAAGCCTTTATATATATAAAAGAGGCTGCATTTTAATTTTATGTGATATAGTCACAGCGAAGTTAAAGATAACGCCAATGGAATCCATAATTTGTTTTTATTTTGACTTAACCCATCAGTTGAAGCTACAGTAATTAAAAGGACATACCTTCTCGCTATATTCGAGCATCCTGCGCGAAATAGTTTTTGCAACATTTGCATACGTTACAGTAAATGTAGCAAAACAGTTTTTCACGAGGGAAGAAATAGGAAAATGATTACCTTTGCAACATTTGCATGCGTCTGATGTTGCAAAACCGAGCAATACAGGAAGGCCGGCTGGGAGGAACGTACCTTTAAGCCTATGCATCTGAGCCAGAGTGAAATCAGACGTTTCTGAGTTTTCGAATCGTCAGAAGTATAATAAAGTGGAATACCATACACCCATGAGAGTGAGTGCCTTATTCGATCGACCAACTGGCAGTTGCCACTCAGTTAACTACCATGTTTACTGCTCAACTTTCAGGAAGCAAGAAGCGAGTTAATTAAATTGGTAAATAACCCAGATTCCCCTACACAACGAAAAACTGACGACGTAAGTAACGTTTATTGGAATGCAAACTATACAAAGCAACTTAGATATATTTAGCTAAATAAATCAAAATCAGCCAATCCCCCCCCCCACCTCAGTTTCACCAAATACGTAAATACAAATCACATCAAAACGACATGGGGGGTTCTTTATCAAAGGTTTAGACACTACACCTTGTGACTAGCCGATTTCTTTGATAAAGAACCCCATCAAGGTTTGACAATTTATTTGTGATTCATCAGGGGAGGCCCAGGGTAAATTTTACGACCAGAGGGACTGGTTTTTTGGCGCCCCCACCCACTATTTGGCGACTCTTCCTTGGTGCCCCCCGATCTTTTACACCCTCCCACCTCCATCGACACACATCTACCGTGCAAGGATATCCCTGTGATCACTACTTTTTCACTTATAGTAACATTTTTATTAAATTTTTACGCAATTTTTGGTTTCTCAGTTTGGGTTTTGGTACCCCTCCCCAGCATCTACAGAAGGGAATGTTGTAGACGAGGGACGGGGATTAAGGTTTATTGGTGCATCGACAGCTAGGTCACTAGCGCCAACCTCAGTCACAGTGCAGTGGTTCAGGTTACCACTGCACCACACATTACAGAGATGTTTAGCCAAATCTAAATATTATCATACAACTATACCTCCTGCAAAAAATTAACAATCCCCAACAATGGAAGACAGATTTAGAGTGCTAAGATGTCCCTGCGACCACCTCTATTTCAGCCGCTGTGACTAGTAGTCTTAGTCTACCACGAAAAAAGGGGGGGGGGGGGGAAACATGGTGGTCGATTTCATAATAATAGGGGCGGGAAAGTTGGGGTAAGAGCATTAACAGGTTTTACAGCTACACGACAAAATTCGTCTTGCACTTTTGAAATATCAAAACTAGTTTGTCTGATGATCCATCTGTATTCCACAACTGATATTTTCCAATGAAAACTACCTTTTTTTCAAATACTAGCATCGTACCCGGCTTCGCCCGGGGATTTGTTTGACCCGTGGTTGTTTCCCAGTATTTGCTCGGTACTGCCTGATCGTTCACTGCAACAGTCGATTTTTGTTTGTGTAACACTCCCCCTTTCCGCCAATCCTCTCCCTCCCCTCTCCCCTCCTCCTTTTATCCCGTCCTCTCCCTCTCCTCTTGGTTTCCTTCCCTTTCTCATCTTTGCTATACGTAGTTGAACACGTACCTGGCTCCCGGCTCCCGTACTTGTTTGTTTGTTTTCTTCTAGGTTCAGTTAATGCGTAATCGTATGCTTAATGGTAACAGCTCACTTTGCCACCCACCCCCCACTCCCAGTCTTTCGCTGTGACTTAAGCGATGCGTGCCGTGTGGAAAAAGAAGTGTGCATGACGTCATGTAATACTAGCCCTTGAGATTACCACGGTCAAAGGGTCAAAGGATTTTAGCGAGCGTTAACCGCACCCGGTCATCTGCCCGACGAAGCCCTAAGGCCCTATGTCTGCAACACCCGTGGAGATTACCACGGTGTTTTAGTTAGGAGGATAATTGTTAGAGCAAATTGTTAGTCGAGGCAACAATGTGCCAATTTCAACTTCTTTTCAGGGCAACAACGTCCCAGTTTCAACTTCTTGCCAAAGAATTGACACTACTCGCACGTTTTCATTTTTCCCCTTCCGGGGGTCGTTGCGGTTGCTTCATTTCTGCTATGAGACTTTGGTTTATAATGTAAGAAGATTAAAAAGGCCTTATCTCCCCCCCCCCTCCTCGTTGCTCAGCCTTAAGCCCCTGTCCTTCACGTTAAAATGTTTGAGGAAACTTAGCCGGTAGGGCGAGTTTTGATTCATCAACTGTCTTCGCTGCAATTTGCTTTCTATATTTAACTATTTGCAATCCTACTTTGCGTATCTATCTCCTTCCGTTGAATCAAAGTTTCCAACCGTAACGTCTAGACGCCAGGCGATGCGTCGTCTATACACACTACACAGCAACTCAATATTCTAGATGGTGTACACTACCAGCGATGTTGATGTTGACAAGGGAGGTACACGAAAATTAAATAAAATGCAAACAGGTTCGTTGCCGTGGTAACTCAATTCAATACTGAATAATTCGTCAAACAAGTTCCCACATATCGCACGACTCTCTCACTCAAAAGCGTGTCTACAGTCTGTCTTGAACCAGACTTACCAGGCAGTGCTTCCCAGCAGACAGAAGCTCAGGCAATGCCGGGCGGGGCGAACAAAGGAGTTTTGCTTTCGGGAGGGATAGAGAGGTAAAAAAAATGGAACTCAGAATGGAGTCCGAGAAGTCACCTAAGGCTAAGAAGTTAAATAAATACGAATGCAAACCTATTTACGTTGTCTTTTGGACTTAAATGTCAGACTGCCTGAGCGGGGAACTGAACCCACGACCTTTAAAACCAAATTCCGAGGTCCTACCTCAAGACAAGACCTGCCAGTCCGCCTCTGGGTATCTTAGTACCAAGTCTTTGCTCAAAAAAGGAGCTCTTTACGACATAATGCAGACAAGGTAGACACTCTTTGTAACACCTGCTTATTGCCTAGACAAAAAAAAACTGTTCTGCAATTTTTCTCAAAAATCAGACTTTCTGCTCAAGTCACCTCTCCTCCCCTAGATATACTGAATTAGGGAGCAGTAAAAACATGTAAATACTGTAACACCAGCATCAGCGAATTAAATTATAGAATCGGGGATAGCAAAATTCAAGCAAAAACAAAATAAAGTCACGTTGAAATAGAAAGTTCTTTTACATGTCTCTTCCTCTTTTACGTGTTTTTTTTTTTTATGCGTCTCACTGTTGACTGTTGACAAGTCAGTTGACCCTAGCGTTATTTAAGTATTTCGTATCCACTCAGGCATTTTTTTTAACATAGCAACTGGTCCTGCAAGTGGATCATCAGCTTTCACGATTGGAGCACCAGTTAGTTCTTCTATTGCAGCACCCCATCTCCCCTTGCCTCCCCAAATCCCCAAATACTAGAATTGATTCACACCATCCACTGCTTTGACGCATTAACCATCGGTGGAATTTAGTTTGCATGATAACATTCCCCTCCCCACATTCTAATGACACTCTAAAGTTAGGCCGCTAAAAATTGATTAAATGGTTCTCGGTAGAAGTACTAAAAAAAACGACGCGAGCGGGCGGCGTTTTTTTTTACGTTTTATTCGTGACTTTTCAGGTGCGAAAGATGGTTCTTTTTTTTTACCAGACAAAATGAAATCGTGGAGAACAATATCTATGGTTTAATGCCACGATGAGCGTGCAAAAGTTGCACATTTGGTAAAAATCATTCTTTAGAACCAAATTTTTAGTTGTGACATGCCGCTGAACGACCCTTAGATTAAATGTTTCGAGGCTATCGTGTGAATGGAGCAAAGGGCTGATACGGCCATCGGCTCCAGGAAATATTTGATTAAAGTGCTGCACGATCGGAATTTTTTTTTTTTTGACAATGTCAAAAAAAGTTTCATGCGCAAAGAAAAACAAGCGGCTACAGCGACTACCTAGTCGCATCCGGTCTTCTGTACAGTTCTGCCACTACCAATAGTGAGGCACATTTCTCTATCACGCATTGCAACAGCTATGTCTATTACATAATCTAAAAACAGTAACCCTCAGAATTGCCCGTTACAAATGTGTGAACTTTTAAGCTTATTTTACGTTTTAGGCATAATTGTCAGCGTTTAGGCCTAATCTACAACTTTAATTTCATAAGTAGCAACTAACGGAGATTTGGATTGTATACAGTAAGCCTATTCAGTTTTGCAACACGGTATGCCTCCGCGGACATAGTTACAGTGTTACAACGTAATGCGCAACGTAGCATATGTAGATCAGTGGTAGTAGGGAAGGGACAGGAGAAACGCCACAGCAGCGACTCGTAGCAACTATTGACGTTGCCATGGTAACGTGATTTTAGACCTAATTTTCATTTTTTAGGCATAATTTTTTAACGGCAGTTTTAGTTTCGTGAGTAGCAGATAGGCCTAATGGAGAGGGGGGGAGATGAGGCTTAATGGCGCGTCGACAGCTTGGTCATTAGCGCCAACCTCAGTCACAGTGCCGTGGTCCGGGTTGCCACTGCACCACACATTACAGAGATGTTATTCAAACCCCTAATCTAAATCTTGTCATACATCTGTACCCCCTGCAAAAATTGAAAAACACCGGACAGGAGGACAATTAGGAGAATGGAGAATTAGGTTCGATCGTTATCCTATTCATTCATGCATCAATGCGATAAGACTCTTTTAAACGAATCTGAAATGTTTTTGTTTTTACGGCTGCGTTAACACAAATCTTTAGGATTTCAATTCGACGATGAAATGTTATTATTTAATTTAGTTACGTCGAAGAAGACTATTAGCTATAAGGAGGCAACGATGTTTTAATTTGCCATGTTATTTAACTAACTTTTGACACTGAATCGAACGTTGTAAACAGTGGTCGTCAATTTCTGGCACCGTTGCGAAGTTAAAAAAAGCGACGGACGGACAAAGTCGTTGCAACAGTCTTCTCAGCCGGTACGGCTATAAAGAAGACTAAAACCAATACGTGCGCTCCTTAGAACCACTTAATTAATTTTTTTTAGTAGCCTTACTTAGCTTCTTTTTCTTGATCCTTTCTTAGCTCCTTTGAATGAATATATCGACGGCTGTCTGTTTTTGATATTATCCACGATGTCCTTTTCCGCCAAATATGCATCCATCCCTCCCCCTCTCCCCCTACCTCTACCAAGCGTGAAGCATGCGTCGATCCATTTTGCCAGTTGTCTCCACCACCCCTTCTATTCTCAGAACCAATACGTGACGAAACCGCCACGTACTATAATATTATCTTCCTAACCTAACTCTAGTAGAATTAAAACGGAACTTACACAGTTGATATTAGATGGCAAAGGCAGTATTCGGCAGCAAGTTTGTCTCCCAAGAGCGCCTGTTCCAAGACGGCGAGTAGATGGGGTCGAATCACACTTGCTTCAGACAACGCACCAAGCATTTCTGAAAGTTGGCAAGACAAATTAAAATATTAAAGTACTAGTATTTACAAACATGACGAGTACTTCAAAAAAAGTACCCAGGCTTTAATTTCCACATCTTTTATATGGGTTACATGCAGCTATCCGTGTAATAAATAGTGCACTTCGGCACTCACATAACAGAAAAGTGCTTGGCCTCTTTTCTGTCGAGTCGTTCTCAAGCTGAAAAGGCTTAACTTTATCAACACTCTTTTTTTTTTTTAGTACTTGTTCATTATTAGGCGCCCGCATACTTTCAAAGAGCAGGTTGGGGAGGGGGGCCTAGACGTCGGAACAAAAGGCTACGTTGTCCAACGGAAGATGTAAATAAAGGCATGCACTATTTTTACGATCTGTGCATCTGAGGAGCCCCATGAAACGTCTACCCGATAAAATTCGAGCCACGGAAACTAACTTAACTTCAAGTACCTTTTTTTTTTTAAGCTAGAGGACCTGGTACTAAGGGTAAGTTGATGCACGCGGTAAGGTTAAGCCTAACGACATCACAGCCGCTTTTTTCTATTTATCGACCGTTTTGAAACGTAGATTTTGAACCGGTAGATGGGTGCCGTCCAGTTACAGTGATATCGTTAACCTCGAACGCTTGCTCCCTTGTGCACGTGGACGCACCAACTTTACATTCTATAATTAAGGAGACACGTGACTTGTTTGTTGTGTAAAAAGAAATTTCTTTGCGCATTCCTTCGCCTGTTGAAAATCAAGTGCTACATAGAACTAAATAACGGTACACGGCGATAGACGCTGCAACCTGTCATTCGGCAAACAGGCACCTTTAAGATCAAACTCGTGACAATTCGGAAGTGGAAATCGCTTTGCACTGCCCACAATTTATGATTTACGTCCACCTTTTCACAATCAGTTAATTGAATTAGAGAATTTAGGGTGGCAAGATTCGAATGAAATAGACCATACTTAAATAGCCCACATCACGAGTCAACAAGTTCTTTAGGGTGTCAATCGCGGCAACCAGTTACCACACCCTAAAGCCAAAGTCTTTAAGAATTCTAAATAACCCTAACTGTTTCAAGTCCGAATGAGGTAACTTGGCCATTGACGGAATTCAAATCGGCGTTCACTTGGTGTGGAGATGGGATCCTGACCAATATGCTGTTGTTGCTCGCTTTACTCGGGGTCCCCGGGGAAACCCCTTACAAAGATTGCTATAAGTGTTTAAGTTTTGAGGTGCCATAGAACGGCGGCCAAGAAATACACTCCTTAAAGTGCATCCATCGTGTTCATTAGGGTGGAATTGTGGGAACAACTAGCCATTGCACCACCGCATTTGTGAGGGTGGCAATCGTGGAACCCCCATTAACACATCCAAACATTTGACTTACTATTTTTTCCATTCGTCACAAGCCACATTTTTGTCAAGTTACAGGCACAGGGAGTTAGCAGTTTGGATAATCTTTTGGGACATAACAAACCGAAAGGTCGGCAACCTCATTCGTTACCTGTACCTAATTTTGAAACCAGGCACTTCCAATTCCGCTGACCCAAAGCCTCGACCAACACGGAATAACTCTTTGAGAAGGGCAGCCTCAACGTTTGAAATAGCCATAAATTTTAAAGATCGGTTGTATTCGATGTCTCTTTCCTGTTCACAATGCGAATTCCAGAGCTTAAAACGAAATGTATTGTGAACCATTAGCCATCGGTTGTGAATAGCCGTGTAAATATTTATGGCGTCATTATTACCATTGAATTGTATTGAAAGGCCGAGCATAACCATAAAGCATCTAGCATCCAAATTGGAATTTAATCCGCTGTAATAGTTGGCTTGAGCCGCTCATTTTCATGACCAGCCATTCTCATTTCAAGTTGGCCACCGAATAAAAGAATTAAACTGTAACGAAAGCGCATTTGCAACAAACCCATAAACAAACCTCCTCCCACGGTGGCAACA
>JAHWFP010014254.1:126169-150243 GCA_023313725.1 Lithobius niger
TACTCTACAAGACAGAATTACTTATATGCTATGATGCGATGTTAATTACATCAAAGCACACTTCTAAAAACCAACCTCCTCTAAAACCGTGCAAAACTGCTGCAAAATCGAAACAAGAGGGGAAGATAGATAGGGGAACAGAGGATGGAACGGCAGTGCTGGAGGGTGGAGGAGGGGTGTTGGCGCGTGTTTCCCGTCGGCCGCCCTGACCACTAGTTTATTGAACAGGCAGCGTTTGAGCGAAGGGTCGGTCGGTGTGAGTCCTTTTATTGCTCTTCGCAACCCGGGGTCCATCGATCCGGCCAACTCTTTCACCCCCATCTCACACCCGCGGGGTTGCTTTAGACTTGGGTTGAGAAAGCCAGACTGAGATGGGAAGGGGGAAGGGGGGAGGGGGAAGAGACTCACGTGCATGCCAGTGCAGCCTCTGACGTCTCCGCTCACAGGATTAGCGTCGTAATTACGAACAAATTGTAATTAAACAAGTGATTTACAGTTATCTTGTAAATTAATCAGCTTCGGTCTCGTCTACGGCGCCTTGTAATTAATTGACCCCAAGCAGAAAAGGCAGAAGCAAAGGCAGGCAGGAACGTCAAGACAACAAGAAAAGCTGGTCTATTTCAAAAACGGAAAACGGAAGAGCAAATACAGGCAGCGCAGGAGAGTATCGAAAAATGGTTGGCAAAATTAATACATTAATATATACCAGCGAGGGGGAGAAATAACGGAATATAAAGTTATAATCTCAGACTAACTAAGAAACTTCCGATAAATCGACGATCGGCTGGTGTTTACGACGGTAATCGGTATCAGCCATACCGGATACAAATCGCCCTCATTGTTTAGACATCATAACGGTTACATGTATCAATGATAAAACCAAGCAATTTCAAATCCGTACAGAAAGCCTTGAGACATTTAGGCTTCCAGCACCTGGCACAGTGTAGACACAAACTGATTATTTTTCGTGCAGAAAAAATATTTTGTAGCCAGGGTACAATTGGTAAGAAAAGTTGTTTCCTCATAAAACAAGACCAGCAATTGGCAAGCCTTAGTCGCTATGGCCACTTCCTCAACTGTTACCACAAGCATGTGATTATGCATTAACTGAACCTAAAAGGTAACTTTTTGTTGTTTGGGATGGAAACCGAATCAATTTTTGCCAAATGTTGCAAAAAGGGGAGGGGAAGGGGCAGTAATTAAGAAAATCAAACACCGAACGAACGCCGCGAAACAAAACATTGCGAGACACAAAACCCGGCGCGAGGCCGGCTACGACTGCCAGTTAAACATAAAACAAAGACCATTTGTCGTTACGATCTTAACCCAACTTACCTAATTTATCTTCATTTGAAGTGATGACAGTGGGGAGCAACGGGTTGTTGTGTTGCAGTTTTCTAGAGATAATAGCATGAACGCGCGGAACCAAAGATGGCGGAGGACAGCGGGCTCGCACTTCCGCTTCATCCATTTCATCGACAGCGTTAAGAAATGCAGATTGCGCCCTGGAAACAAAAAAGGAAAAAAAATGTAGGCCTATTGAAGATAAAGTGGTTCACGAAGATTCACTACGACATGCATTGTAGGTGGAAAACGCGCCACTACCGAAGTATGGGCTCCAATAGAGCAGTGAAGTGACACGACGTAGTATTTATTGTATATAACTCTACGCTGGACCTTAATGGGTTAGCTGCAAGGGGCACTGCAGAGAGAAACAGAAGGGCGTCATACTGAAGCCGATGCTGTGAAGAGTGATTTCTTAGACCTAAAAAGCGCGATTTTTGTTGTTGGAGAAAACAACGTTATTTTAAGCCTAAGAAATCCGCTCTTCCGTTGTTTTTCCCTCCATTTTTATGTGGTGCACCTTGTAGTTATGCCCTCCAAAACCCATACTTGGTGCCAATATGGCGGCATGTGTCACTGCTCTATATAGAAACAAATGGCAATGCAACAACAAACGGGGCAGTGTGAAAACAATGCTTCCTACTAGACCGGTGTGTGTTATTCCGGTAACAGCTAGTGTAAAGTAATTGCCTAAAAAATTTGTAAAACAGTTAAAAGTATGATGTATGATGTTGACGTACACAATTTGTCCTGAATATGACGCCGGGATTTATTAGTTTACACCAAAAAAAAATCTTTCTCTTGGGTGAGAAACCTTACTTCGTTAAACTGGACACAATATCTGGACACTATCTGGACAGTACGTAGCAGCTTATACGAACAAGTGAAAACCAAGAGCTATTATAGTATGCGCTAAACACCTGGTTATAGCATTCAACAGGGGACGCAACACGTTTTCGTGATTAAACAGTAAGAAGTAAGGCCTTTCGAACTTCAAAAATAAGAAAAAGTAAGGAGGTATGGTGAAAAGCAGCTAAAAGTAAGGAATTTGAAACTGAACTTAAATTTTTTTTTTTTAAATAAAACTACCAGCAAACAAGAGAACG
This sequence comes from Lithobius niger, assembly GCA_023313725.1. NCBI lineage: Eukaryota > Metazoa > Arthropoda > Chilopoda > Lithobiomorpha > Lithobiidae > Lithobius > Lithobius niger. The sequence goes on from JAHWFP010014254.1 coordinate 128,620, forward strand.
ATGAGCAGATTTCTGGAACAATTTTTATTGTCTACCGCCACCGTACATTTCGTAATGGTCTTTCTTGTAAAGTTTGACACTAGTTCTTAAAAACAGTTTCAAATATTCCAGTAAGTTGTAACTTTTTCTTTTATGGTAGCTAGTAACATACTTTTAACTGAAAGAAATATCAGTTAAAAAAAAAATAGGGAATCAAGTGTCATAGACGCGAAGAAAGTAAGAAAATAAGGAATTTTTTTTTTAAAAAGTACGAAACAAAGAAAAATTAGGAACACTATGGAAGGGGGGGGGGGTTGAGGTTTAATGGCGCGTCGACGGCTAGGTCATTAGAGGCAACTTCAGTCGCAGTGCACACGTGCATTCCAGATTTTTGTAATCGTGGAATCAACTTACGTCTAGGCAACCCGAATGCACCTGTCTTACGTTACGCAAGCATGAGGAAGCCAATTGTTTTCAAAACCCTTTAGGTTCGTCCGACATTAACGTGATCGTGGAAGTTGCCCGTACCCGTACGATACTGACCTGCCGGTTTTTTAAATCACATGATGTTACAGTTCTTGTCCGTGCTTTTAAGACACACGCAAGGCCACTGTTCGACTATATGCCTCGCCAGCCAGTCTGGTCATCCTAGCTGATCAAGGATATTGTGTTGATCGAATCTGCCAAGCGTAAGTTCACGAAATTGCTCCCACAGGCCTTCACCACAAATGCTACAATGAGCGCCTTAACCGTGTGAATCTAACAATACTTGAAAATCGCAGACCTCTCACCCACGTATCGGCTTTGAAATAATGAGGTCGATGCCCAACACTTTTTTTTTATTCGTGGTTGTGAGAGGACTGTCCGGTTGTTACGTCACAACAAACGTTTTTACTTCACACGAAAATTACTAAAAGCCGCAAATCGTCGCATGAACTCTAAACCATGCGCAATGGCTGTTTGCTGTGACGTCACCATGAGTTAGCCAATGACGAACGAGAACAACGGCCGTTTGGCCGTCTGATTGGACTTGCCCACTCACGTGATATGAACGTCACAGCAAACAGCCATGGCGTGTGGTATAGCACTGTAAAGTGGATATAAAATGGTCACAGGTTCCAGTTCTACGATATACAACTTCAAAAAGATGCCATACCCCGCAAGATCTAGTGAGTGACCTGACAGTCAAAAGTGTCTGCTGTTTAAGCCATATTTTTCTCCTTATTTGTTTGTAGCAATTAAGGCACTCAGATGGCGACATTTAGGCGAAACAAAACTGGCTTAAATAGACGGAAGGAAAAGTTTTGGAGGAATGGTCTGTCTCTATCCAGTGGAATAAATCTGATTGAATGTTCTACTTTCAGTTTGTTAATTGATAAATGTTCCCCAGCATTTGTCATGCTTGGTGAAAGTTTTTCACTTGCCAAACAAATCGTAGGACAACCTATGGTATTGTACTGTCGTTCCTGTCGACTTTTGTATTAGGTGAACCACTATAGTCGACTTTTGAATTCGGTAAACGACTGTCGTCGACTTTTGAATTAGGTAAACCACTGTAGTAGACTTTTCAATTAGGTAAACGACTGTGGTCGACTTATGATTTAAGAAAACCACTGTAGTACACTTTTGAATTAGGTAAACAACTGTGGTCGACTTTTGAAATAGGAAAAACCACCGTAGTAGACTTTTGAATTAGATAAACAACTGTAGTGGACTTGTATCAGGTAAACCACTATGGTTTACTTTTGAATTAGTAAACCACTGTGGTCGACTTCTGGATTGGGAAAACCACTGTAGTGGACTTTTGAATTAGGTAAACGACTGTGGTCAACTTTTTAATTAGGATAATCACTTCAGTAGGCTTTAGAATTTGAAAAACAACTGTAGTGGACTTTTGTATTAGGTAAACCACTACGGTCGACTTTTGAATTAGGTAAACCACTGTGATCAACTTCTGAATTAGGGCAACCACTGTAGTAGACTTTTGAATTAGGTAAACCACTGTGGTTCTGAGAGTTATCAAAGCCAAATCGTTATCAACAAAACTTTCGTCAAGTTATTCCTTAATACCTTTAGATAATGCTTTTAGTCACTAACACGAGAGTCATTTTTTTTTTGACAGTGAAGTTCTGTATTGTTAAAAGTGGAAATATAGAACAACACACACTTCAACAATGAATCCAGCTTAACACACGCACTATGAGAAAAGCAAGCATAGACATCAACACGATATTCATTTTTGGGTTTCAGACTGTTCATCTTTAGCCTGCCGTTACGTTGGAATACGATTCCGATGTCATTTCCCGAAGAATCTACAATTCACAAATACCATCCAAAAATAACCCCCCATGATGAAAAAAAAAAAAAAAAAGAAAAAAAAGCTATAGAACCATCGACAGAGCGTCTACGTTCTTTCCACATCTATCTATATTCTAGTTCTTTCTATTATGCACGGCTGTCTGAATAAAGGCAAAAGAAGCCGAAACGGAGGGGGGAGGAAGGGGGTTGTGAGAAAGAGGAGGGGAGGAGAGGGGGGTTGAAGAGGGAGTTGTTAAGCAAAAGCAAAAGCAGCCTTTAAGATTTATAGGATGTTTCATTCGCACTTCCAACCATGGGTACTTGGGTACAGAAATTGGAATCTTGCCAGTAGCAATGGGGGAGGGATGGGTTAGCAGGAGGTCTTCAGACGACAGACAAGAAGACACAAGAAGAGAAAGAGGGAAAAGAAAGAAAAAAAATAGAAGAAAGAGGGAAAGGGGGCGACATTTAAAATTTAGATGAATTCTCGCCACTTTTGCATCAAAGATGTTGCCATTGCATAATTCTCGGTAGCACTGCTTTGCCTCGTTGAACGAGAAGAACCGAGAAAGCCAACTCACGTCGGGTGGTGTGACGTCGCCTTTTGGCTTCCAATCTGTACTCTCAACCCCGGGCCCCCTTGTCTCCCACGACCCCTCCCCCCCCATTCAACTTTTTTTTTACCTACAAAAATTCTAGACTTTAAACTTTTTGACCCATTGCTGTGAGTGCGTTCACCTGTTTCTGCGAACGATGCAGCCTAAGCGCTTTGTACCTGTACGTGAGTCTTGGTAAGCAAAAAAAAAAAGCTGGAACATTACAAACGTTCACTACTTGACTTTAGAAGTTTTGCAATTCACGGTTTTGGCACAACAGCAAAATTTAATTTAAAAACCTTACTGCACATAGAATTTTTTACTCTAATGGAAAACCGCACTCTCAAATTTATAGAGCATTGACACGACGTAGTATTATTGTATATAACTCTATGCTGGAGCCTTAATGGGTTAGCTGCAAGGGGCACTGCGGAGAGAAACAGAAGGGCGTCATACTGAAGCCGATGCTGTGAATAGTGATTTCTTATACCTAAAACGCGCGATTTTTGTTGTTGGAGAAAACAACGTTATTTTAAGCCTAAGAAATCCGCTCTTCCGTTGTTTTTCCCTCCATTTTTATGTAGTGCACCTTGTAGTTATGCCCTCCAAAACCCATACTGGTACCAATTTGGTGCCAATATGGCGGCAAACGTCACTGCTCTATTGTGCAGTTAAACGTGTTCTCGTTTAGGATATATATAATTGCTTAACCTTTAAAGTTCAGGAACACATCAAGTTAGCCCAATTTAAAGTTTTAAATCCCAATCATGATCGCTAAATCGAAAAGGCTGGGTTTTAGTTACAAATGTGATCACGATCAGCACAATCATCATAATGACTGTATAATGCAACAGATTCCAAGAATTTCCCAGAAAAAATTGTCCCTCACCATCCTGAGATAACCCCAACAGCTGAAAAGGACATTCATTGTAATATTTTAATTTCATTTTCCATTAAAAAACTGAAGTTAGGCTGCGTTAGTATGCTAAGGTTGTTGTGAATGTCAAAAGCTGTGGTCAGTAACATGTCAGAATAGTTAAAATGAATAACGCGATCGAGAATACAATAATAACGAAAAGATTTTTTTTAAATGAGTGATCTTATAAAAATGCAAAACTGAACTGTAACGAAGGACAAAATAAAGAAACATTAACGTTGCCGTGGATTGCGTAGAATAAAGGGATGCACGTTAGATGATGGTTACGCAACAATACGAGCATACACGAGCTAATGGGTTTTTTGTTAATAACCCCCCCAAAAAATGCTTCGCGTTCTGTTGTTTTAGTAACAGCGACCTTCGGGGGTTTCTGCATAAATGTGAACGAAATTTTGAAAAATTAAGGGGAACTTGCAGGTATAAACAAAACAACTGAAGGGGACGCGCTGATTGAGTGAGCGCAGCAAACGAAATCAGCGATTGTTAGTCAGTGCGTGCAAAAATGGGACTGAAGCATCTTAAACAGACGGTGTAACCTTATGTACGTTCATAGTCCTATGACAGTTGTGATATCCACCCAAAACCAAAACTGGTAGAAAAACCTGCCAAGTTTCCAAAAACGGTCGGCCTTTGAAGGTAGTGATATCATTCCACCAGGGAAAGGCCGCCAAGGTTAATCCTATTAGCCAAGTTAATCGCACCGAATAATACTTTGGACGTTAAATGAAAACTTGAAGATTACTACCGCTAGTACCAATCTTCTAGTTTTCATTTAACTTTCGAACTATTAGTATGTGCGTTTAACTTGGCTACTAGGATTAACCTTGGTGGCCTTTCCCTGGTGGAGTGATATCACTACCTTCAAAGGCCGACCGTTTTTGGAAACTTGGCGGGTTTTTCTACCAGTTTTGGTTTTGGGTGGATAAAAGGGCTACTAAACAGAGAATGAATAACTGATCAAACCATTTGCCAACTCCACGGATCCGTACTTTAGAATTAAAAGAAAAACTACAATCTTGCAACCGAAAGTACAAATGGTTAATTTTTCCATTTAACCTCTGAAAAGTGTTGGTCAGTAAGATTAACGTGGCGAATTGTTTTCATCTATTGACGATATCACTCCTTTGTGGGGGCCGAACCATTCTCATGTTTGCAGCCCATTTACCAGCCCTGGCAATGCCGAAGAACAATTGTGTTTTGAGAAAAAGGGTTAAGTTTCGGGTTTAACATCTCTTTCAGCTGCTTAAAAGGTAATTCATGATGGACAAAGACAATTTGTGGTAAATAATCCCATGACACGAGCAGGAGAATATTTCCAGGGTATACATACGAGACCACGCTCGAATCTGAGACCTTCAACACGTTAGCCAGCTAGGGGCCAACCATCTGTAAATGTTATAAAATAAACCATTTCTCCCCTATCCTCCTTCGTCACTACTTCTCCACCACCACCCCTCAGTAAATGATGTCACAAAACGTCGACGCCCACCCCCATCCTTGCTTCATCACTGATGAAGAGGAAATAATTCGGGAAAAACTGTTGATTTTCTCGAATTTTTAAACCATTATTCTAGGTTGCTTGCAAATATGAAAAGTATGATTGGAAACACTTCTTTTGGCGAGTAAAACTATTACTCTGTAAAAAAAATGTTTATGACGTGACAAATTGCACATGCAACCTCACCCCCCCCCCCGTTGCGGTAACTGTCATCACACTACCTCCCCCCCGCCCCACTCATGCCATCATTTATGAACGCGTTTATTTGGAGCAAGGTGGTATGACACTTACCACAACTACCTCATGTACCAGAGGTTCCGAGTTCGGCTCTCCCTCTGCCATCCCTGGTATTTTCGGGTAGAGAAGGGCCCTGTAGTGCCTCGTGCTCATGTTGAATGTGGCATGTAAAAGAGCCTAGTAATTTCCGATTTGAATTATCTAGTCTAAGAAAGAAACGACTGTGAGCTCTTTTGGTGGTGTTTTCAGGTTGTCATTACCATGCCCACCAAGGAGGAGTTTTGAGGGGGGGGGGCAGGGGCAAATTACAGATTTTTACATCCCCCTTCAGGCCCCTTTTTACGCCCCGCCCCTCTTCAGCAGGCAGAAGAATGACGTCAGATTGGGGGGGATGTTTTAAAATACTTAGCTGATTACGTTTTTTTTTTTTTTGTTACAAAAGTTTTTGTCAGTGGAGTTGTTTTTAGCCCATAAGTTGCCTTCAGCCTGCCCCCGCCCCCACCCCGCTTGCACACGCTACTTCCTGCCGTATATTAGCAACACGTTTCTCACAATCTCACCATAAAATGTTTACTGAATGGTGAAGAAGATTAACAATACGCAGTTGAGAAAACCCAAAAAGTTGATGACGCTGTTGTTAAAAAAAAGTACGTCCACTTCTTATTCAAAGAACAATAAAATTATAAAACCAGGGGACAAACACGTAACCGTGTAATCTAGACAGTACAAACACCAAGATTACCGCACCCACGATACAGGCCATGTTACGCAGCAAGCCTCAACCCCCCACCACCCCAACTCAGAAAAGACTAAAATTGCAGACCCATCTGCACCTGCTTAATTTTAGTTTTTATTGCCTAACCGAATATATCCATTACCTGTTTTTTATAGCGTTTCCCTCCTTTTGAGCATTAATTTCTCCTAGAAGCTTGAAAGTTGGCTCCCCAGCCGGGCTTGTACTAATGCGCATGTGCAGGATTGGGCTGGCCATATATATATACTCGGCGCAGCCGTCCGATGGCATTATTTCTCCTCACCCAGAACCTACACCATGGAGGGGAGGCCTGGGTGGGACTTAATGTAATGTAAATTTTCGGTTAGGCAATAAAAACTAAAATTAAGCAGGTGCAGGGCCTGCAGTTTTAATCTTTTTATAGCTGACGAAAATATGCATTACCTGTTTTTTATAGCGGACTTTCGTCACCTCGGAGGAGGGCTAGGTTCGCTTTCCTCTCATGTACAAGCCGGCATCCCAGGGAACTAATCCCTGGCGAAGACAACCTGAGTCCTAGACCAATTTTACTAAAAGTCGAAACTATTCGCGGGCTGAGGAGCGATCCGCTCTTTCGGAAAGGGTAACATCCTAAGTGAGGTCAGGCAGTGCGGTAAATTGTCAAAATCTAGTAATGGTTAAAGGAAGTAGAAGAAAGAACCGCATGCAGGGGTCTAAACACCGTGGGGTACAAGATACGAAATCAGAAAAAATACCGAAATCGCCTACTTTGCTGGGAAGAGGGAGCTCCCATGTGTGAGACTGACATGCGGATGGTGTGTGGCGTCGAAAATGGTACTGGTAGAGGTGAGGATCGGATACTGTCCATAGGTTGGACAATGGGAGTCACGTGAAGTGGGCAGTCGGATGACGAAAGTTTTTTGTCGATCAGTGGACGTGAAGAGTGGACAATGTCCGAACGATGGATGATTGTGAAAGGTGAACGCATGATGGGGTGGATTGTGGCGGATGCGAGGAGCAGACATTGCCCATAAGGTGGATCGTGGTAAACATAGAAGGCGGAGCACAGTTTCGGAGTTGAATCACAATGCAGACAGCTGGTTAGTGAGGTAGTAGGATAGATTTTAACTGATTTTCCTGAGGAAGAAGAGATGTTGGTCGTTGGAAGCCAGATGTTGGAAGCCAGGTACTGTGTAGAGAGGTGAAGGTGTAGACTGATACAGTTGATTTTATGAAAACAAGTTCTTAAAAGGGGGAGGCGACGATTGTGATTGTACCATCCCCTCATGGGAGGCGGATGAAGCGGAACCCTCGCCGAGAAAGCCGTAAAAATTAGCAAGAGACGGATGAACCGGATGTTTAGGGGAGGACACGAAATCCTAACGCCACTCCTGAAGCCTTGCCTCGACACGGGGAGCATGGCATCACTTCCGTTGAATGCGATGAAGTTCCAGTGATACCGTGGAAGACAGGGATAACGCTTGGAGCATTATCGTATTGCCACACTGAATACGATGAGATTTTCTGAAATTGGTTCGTGGCAAATGCTTCCTTCCAGAATGTAACAGGAGAGGCGGAGGTTGATGATGGTGGATCGTCATCCGGGGTGTGATAATCGCAGGCTGTGGACGAGGGATCTCGAAGTGGAGACAGTAATGACGAAGGAGCTTCTTGGTGAAGTGCGGCTACGGTAGGTGATGAGGACGTATCCGCACGACGAGGATGAAGCGGTGAGCGGATTGTGGTAGAGGATGGGTGCCAGTCTAAGACGACGAGTATGGGAACGGGCACAGTAGCAGGCCCGCCAAGGTGGAGAAGCAGGAATTGGCGAGATCCTGGCGTTACGTGCGCGTAGCAGAGCATGCTATACGAAGGGAACGAAGGGAATTTATACGAAGGGAACGATAACGCTTGGTTTATTAGGTCGAGTTCGTTAGAATATGCCTCGTTCGCAGCATGGAGGAGAGTGTTTTCTGATTGGAGGGCCTCTGCAGACGCTGCCGCCTCGTAAAGATGCAATATTAGATTGAGCGGAGCGAAGAGTGCTGAGTTCCGTGACAAACCCATCCAGGTATTCAAAGCTAAATTTAGGGTTGAAGTCCAAATGTTCTTGTTCCCTGTCCGAAAGATGTAAACTCCTAGTGAATGCTGTTCGAAGCAGAGGTGCGGCCGGGAACGGAGCAGGTTTAGAAGGGGATGGCACATCCGTTGGAGAGAATGTTTGAAAGCCCTTCGGAGGGAATGCAGATGAAACACGAACTGCGGAGGATAACGACGCCGAAGGAACTGGTACCGTAGAAGATGGCAGGGGCAGTTTTAGAGTCTTGACGGATGTTGAGGATGGCGTCTTAGTGAGGACGAGACGTTGACGAGCGACCTTGATTTTTGCCGATGTTTTGATTCCTGACGTTCCTGCTACTGTGGGGACTGCTTCGATGTCGGGAAAGGCGGGCTGTTTCAGAGGATGAAAGGGTGGCAGCGGATCTGACGCAGAACGCTTGGTGGCTTTCTTTGGTAGTGAAGGAGCGGTCAGACTCAGAGCTTGCACTTGAGATTGTTCAAGGGCTCGTAACTCCTCTCTCTTCTTGGCTGCACGTTGCATCCGCTGTATTGATTGATATTGCTTTCGTCGAATAATTGTCCATCGGTTTAGCGAAATGGAGATGCAGATACGGCAGTTACGTTCCTGTCCGTCAACACTGTCTGTGTCGCTGGCAGCATGGATGAGGATCGAAACGGTACGTAGTGGAGTTTTCGGAGAAACCGAGACAATTACATGCCTTGGGTGAAGGCACATTTGCTTCCATAGTTACCGTTGCTTCAGTGTCCGGTGTTACTTTGCTGTTTGGTACAGGATGTTCAGACGAAGAAGAGTGGGACATGGCGAACGACGAACATGACACAAAAAAAACCGTTAGGCGCGCAGCGATTTGAACCGCGAGGTGAGCAATTGTAGTGGCGCCTGGTGGTGGAACGTGGCATCACTACACAATCAGCGGTTGCAGCACTGTAGGTATGATCTCAGTGTAATTTAAGAGGAATGGAGGTAGCACAGGGAGAGTGGTGCAACTGCGTCCCTTCCCCCCCCCCTTTTTTGTCTTGTTTGTACGACGTTGTGTATAATCGTAAAATACAGGGGAATGGAACGTGTAGAGGTGTCATGCCATGAGTTGGCAAAGAAAGGGATAAGGAAATAGTCCCCTGCGTCCCCTGTCCATGCTTAGGTCTCCTTGGGACGAAGTAAAAGTTAAGGATAGGTCCCTTATAAAAAGGAACGGAGGACTGAGTCTACAGGACATTGATGTGTATTTCTCACGAAAGAGTTGTTGCGTCCGTCAATGGATGTTTGGGTTGAAGACGTAGACAGGGGAACGGAATGGTTATAAAGAGGTGTGAGAGGCCAGGTTCGATCCAGAGGAACGTGGCAACGTAGGGCCAGTCGCCCGAGAGAGTCCGGTCGGACGAGGAGGACAATGACATAGAAATGAAGCGCGTGCAGGTTCAGACGTGTGTTGAAGGATGAGAACGACGCGTAGAAGGATGAGAACCAGGATGTAAATGGACAAGAGGTAGGAGATGTAGTGAGAAAAGATCACAAGCCGACTGCATGTCGTGTCATGGCCTTCATTCGAACTGATTTTTGTGTTAGTTTCTCTTTTGTTGTCGTTTCTCTTTTTTTTTTGAAAAACAGAAATCAGGAACAGAGCCAACTGCGCGTCAGCAGGTAAGTCGAGAGATTACAGCATGTCAGCACCGGGTTCGTCCAAAGGAAGCAGACTGCACAGAGGTGTGATGACGGACGTGCAGGATAAACTGTGGGAATGAACGCGAGTGATAGTACAGGACGAGTCGAGGGACGCCTTCCCTGAGTGTCCTGTTGATGTTGATGGCAGAGCAACGATTCCAGGGACGGAGATTTTTGGGGACGAAGAACAGGTGGAGACCTTGTGAGGGATAGGAAGTGTGGAGACTGACGACCTAGGACTGTATAATGGACGTTGAAGTTTGGTGAGGACGGCGATCCATCAATGAAGACAGGCGAGGGAGGAGGAGCAGGATCACGTTCCGACGCATCATGAACGGGACCTTGAAAAAGATGCTGTGTAGGTGAAGTGGCTGTTTCGCAAAAGAGCAACGAAATGTCAGGAATGGAATGGGCAAACGAGTAGAATGCGGTGAGAGTCCGTCCGAGGAGCCAAGAGGAACAGTAGTAGCTGGTGAAGGCAAGGATGGGAACGGAGGAGAATGCAGACATCCTCGTATTGCACGACCACCGGGAAGGATGGACGGTCCACTGGATGAGGGTGCCTGTGAAATGTAGGGGATGCGTCCCTTATCAGGCCGGGCCCTGCGAAAGGCACCACTAGCTGCCTCAGATGGAAAGGAGGACAGTAGCGCTGGAAAGATAGCGGATGGTGAATTAAGCGGTTGGCAGATCGTTGAGGATCGCTGAATAGGAGAGCGTCCTGATCGGCAGTGTAGCACTTGTGGAGGCAGATGTATCCTTGTTCGAGGGGAGGACGGATTGGTCCTCCGTCCAGCTGCACCTAAAGTCGGAATAGACGAAGCCGGGAGCGAAGCTTCAACTGGGAGATCCGAAAGGTCCTTGGTAGCAGAGAGCATCCTAGTCGAGTAGGATGCGTCCTATGGGATGATGAAGCCAGCTGGTCTTAAGGACCAGCGGATCCGAAGAAGAGGATGGAGGAGGAAGAGCTCAGGGCGGTCACATCGTCGTGAATGCCCTAGGAGAAATGATGCCATCGGACGGCTGCGCCGAGCATATATAGTCAGCCCAATCCTGCACATGCGGAATAGTACAAGCCCGGCTGGAGAGCCAACTTTCAAGCTTCTAGGGGAATTAATGCTCAAAAGGAGGGAAACGCTATAAAAAAAAACAGGTAATGCAGATTTGTCGGCTATAAAAAATGGGTATACCATTGAGACCTGCGAGTGATCAGCACGTTGAACATTTTTCAGAATGGGTTTATATTAATGACTAGTTGTGCCCGTACGCATTTTCCCTTTGGTGCAGCCCCGGAAAAATTGCTGGCGTGTGTTTGACTGAAGGCTAAAAAAAATCCCTATCACTGAGAAATCCATCAGTCAGTACGCAAGTAATCCCATGTTTAAGTTAATCCTTTGAAACAATTCACTTCGGTACCACGCATTGCCTACCACACATACTTGCCCTGGCACCCTCTCCCCCACCCCCCGAAAACGCCGCCCCGTGACATTTCCCCTTTGATGCAGCCCCGGAAAAGTCGCATGCGTATGTTTGAAGGCTAAAAAAGGCCCTGAGAAATCCAGCATTCAGTAAGCAAGTAACCCTATGTTTAAAGGGCAATTACATCCATTTTGACATGCATGCTTTACTTTTGGATCACTTACACAATAACTAAACACAATAACTGCGGCAAGAATACGTTACGTACGTCCGATACAACAATTTAATTATTGCATCACGAAAACACTACGAGAAGACCGCCATTGTTTTGCTGGAACGTGCAGAAATTAATGCCGACAGATGTCACTTTTCGATTTCGACTCGCAGCCGATTGAGATAGCTCTATTGGCTCTGACGGCCTTAGCTGGTCACTACAACTGTCGGCCAGCTAAGGCCGTCAGACGCTCGAGCTCTCACACCCAATAGAGCTATCTCAATTGGATGCGAGTCGAAATTGAAAAGTGACATCTGTCGGCATTAATTTCTGCGCGTTCCAGCAAAACAATGGCGGTCTCCTTGTAGTGTTTTGGTGATGCAATAATTAAATTGTTGTATCGGACATACGTAACGTATTCTTACCGCAATTCTTTTTGTAAGTGATTCAAAAGTAAAGCATGCATATCAAAATGGATATAATTGCCCTTTAAGTTAACCCTTTGAAACAATTCACCTCGGTACCGTGCATTGCGACATTGTTGCAACGATTGTTGCCGTCCACTTAAAAACAATTCAACTCCTTTCTGGAAGTGGACATTTAGGAAATAGATGCGCCTTCCCATCGTATCAGGCTGCCATTTCGAGGCCCCTTCCTCGAAATTAAGAACCAATCGTCGTTTGGTTTACAGTTGTCTGGTTTAGTAGACAAGGGTTGTTTTTTTTTTGTAGCTCAAACGCTGACAATGGCACAGTCCACGCGACTAAAACTTTGTTGGCCGGTTTGGTACCAAAACAATACCAAAAAAACGATCCAAAAAACGGTGCGGCAGGTCTGGTAAGTGGCGCCATCTCTTCGAAGACTTTGGAAAAAGTGTTATAACCCGAATTTGAAGGAGAATCCCGTCAACAGATGGCACTACAGGGTGGGGTATTTGATTGTACGACGGAATGGTGAGGCCGCCTGCTCCGTATTATCTACATATATACTACGGAGCAGGTAGGCGGCCAAGTCACCGGCCACGGTGAAAAAACAACACATCTTTCCAATGACTCTTTTACGCCCCCGTCTGCTCGTTCTTGGGGGAGAGCACTTCCACCTCTCCCCGTGCACCCCCCCCCCCCACCCCCAGTCTTTACGGCACAGCAAACTGTGTTAAAAATAAGTTACTTATGGCGTGTTCAAGTAACCAGGGGCGTTCGAAATTCCTTTTTTGGAGAGCGCTGTAGTGATAATATGAACCCCCTCCCCCCCAACCCCAAAGAAGTCAAAACTTACATTTTTTTCTTTGAGTGTAGCAAAATTGTGCCTCCCACCTTCCGGCGTGGCTTCGGCCTGGTGCCATCAACCCTTCAGGCCCCCTTGGAAGATTATTTTGAAATCTAGTCGTAACCTTTTAAAGGTCATTTTTGGTGCTGTTTACAAAACTAATCCGATTTGGGTAGAGCGTAATTTTATTTGTGTAAGGAAAGACTAGGGGGAAAAAAATCAGAATTCTGTCGTTTATAACTTGCTGTCAAGGGCGTACTGGCCATGCAGAAAAACGGGCGGCTTCCCGTGGGGCCTTCGCTCACCAAGAGCCCGTCGTAGGTCTATTGAAATTTTGAGTCCTGGACACACTCTCGAAAGCCAAAATCTCGAACTTTCTACCTCGAAAACCACAATCTCGAAGATCCTAAATCTTGAACATCCAAAAACTTGAACCTTATTTCTGAGTGTGCTCACGACATTGACTATTCGTGAAATCACTTGGGAGTTTAAAATATTAAACAGTGCAATTTTAAATTATTCGCCATTCGAACATTTTCGAGATATTGGTTTTTCGAGATTGTGAGTTTCGAGAATTAGGGTTCGAGATTCTGTTTTTCGAGATCGTGTCTTTCGAAATTTTGGACGGCTCCCTGAAATTTTTTTATGATAACTGATTCCTACACAATGCCACAAGAGAGGGCCCTACGTTAACCATTTCCCGGGCCTAAATGGCCTTCCTAGCACGTCCCTGTGTGCAGCCCGGTCTACGTCACTACCTAATCGGAGGAGATATATTTTTGTTTTCCAGTCTGCCGGCTCGGCTACGCAGCTTTAAGGCTTTCGAAAGCCCCGTAATTATATTTATTTCAAGTAAAGCGAGCGCCATTAATGGCTCGCATCAGACTGGAGCTATTTTGCAATAATGCGGAAAGGGAATTTGATTAGGACCAACGCTTCGGCATTGTTACATCAAAGAGATTTGGATATGGGACGGGATTAAATATTGAAACGACGCGCCCGGATTCCTTTAAAATATTTAAATCCAGCTGTAAAATGTAATCAAATGGTCTATTTCAGCGGCAGCGTCACCGTTTTGACGTCAATGCAGCTCGAAATCGACTAAGTTTTAAAAAATGAAAGTTAAACCTCTCCAGACTGCGCGCTCAAATTAAAGATACTTTGGAATGCACGGTTTAATTTGTTCAGCTTAAAGGAGCTTACATCCCGTAGATTGCTGGATACACTGCTATTTCACAGTTTGCAACTTTACACTTGTATGCAATGTTGCAATGTTTGATAACGGAATGGTAGCCTGCGCGTGGTATAGCATATTAATATATAGCATATTAGCATATTAATGTCGTATAGCATTTCTCGCTCGGCCAAGTAATCGTGATCTTCAGATCCCTATTATATTACATTATATTATATGTTATATTATGCCATATCAGTATGGCTGAGCAGTAGGATTACGGCCTTTGGTTTCAAAGGTCGTGGGTTCGATTTAAGTCCAAAAGGCAACGTAAATACGTTTGCATCCGTATTTATTTAACCCAATCATACTCCGATAAGCATGGGCCACATTTAATCAAGTGTCTCTGCTGGTGAACTGGAGTCGCCCTGGTGTTTCCAGTAGCCATTCCAGTCTGAAGATCCTGTTCACAAACCCTGTTGCCAGCCTGCAATACACATCTACAGGCACAGAAAATACGTATACGGACGCAAAACGGGCATAATTCCTCTCGCTCAGTCTGGGAGGGCGGGAAGGGAAAACCCACAAGCTCGATAAAAATTACCTTGAAAAGCAGCCATAAATAAAAGTTATGTGTGCGTTCGGATTTGCACAGAATTAAATGCTAGGCTCCGGTAATTCATGTGTTCCATGCAAAAGCTGTAGCTAGCTTTTCATGAAATTGCTCGTCGTTCCCCGCCACATCCATCTTCCTCCCCCCTCCCCTTCCCTTCCACGGTCTCCCTTCCCTCATCCTTCCCTTTCTCTTATCTTCCATTCCTTCAAGAAATGGCAAATGACGAATGCCAAAAATGGCCGCCTTGGCACCAAATGGGTACTCGCGCGGCAGCCCACCATTAGAACAGCCAAAAACCAAATTTTAGGCTGTGCCATCTAAAAGAAAAGCACAACTAAGGCAAAACTGGAGAAGTTAAACGTGGATTGTTAATTATTTTAGTTCTAGCTTTCTGACAGGGTAATGTATGTGGGTAACACGTTGTGATATCCACCCAAAACCAAAACTGGTATAAGAGAAGCCTCCAAGTTTCCAAAAAGGACTGGCCATTGAAGGGAGTGATATCATTCAGCCACGGAAATGCTACCAAGGTCAACCCTGTTAGCCAAGACATTCGCACAGAATCATACTTTGGACGTTAATGAAAACTCGAAGGTTGCTACCGCGAGTAGCAATGTTCTAGTTTTCATTTCGCTTTCGAACTATTAGTCGGTGCCATTAACTTGGCTAATAGGATTAATCTTCGCGGCCTTTCCCTGGTTGAATGAGATCACTACCTTCAAAGGCCGATCCTTTTTCGAAACTTGGTGGGTTTTATACCAGTTTTGTTTTTGGGTGGATGTGGGTAACATATCACTTAGTCTACTCTACCTAGTCTAGGGATTAACTCTTGTAACTTGAGGGCACCTTTGGTGCCATCTAGATACCCATAATTCTTGTTTTCCCATAACACACTGTGTTAGTTAATAAAAGGGCTTAGCGCCATGCATCATGGCTGCACAATCTTCAAGCTACAGGCCAGACTAGTTGTCTTTCATTTCTCTCCTTTTATGGGGGCAAACTCGGCTGCATTAACAATGGCGACAGAGGATTTAAATGGATTTAATGTTGAGGTTGTGAAGTTTATTTAAGCTTATTTGTAAGCTATTGTATTAAATTTAGTTTCCTGAGCATAGTAGACCCTAAACTCGAAGGTTTTTGCGCACCCGTTGAATAAATTTACAATGATTTAACCATAACTTAAATTTAAAAAATAAAATGGAAACCATTCACTAACCAGGTTGCAGACACCACTGGGGAAGTGTTGGTCAGTGAAGCACTTCTTGGTTTGCTAACGTGGAAGGTTTCGTGGAGGAATTCTCAGCGTTGGATGTGCCATTTTGTTAAGGTTCTGTGGACTAAAGCACTGTAGGCAGTTCTGGCCCTTGGTGATAATTCACTCGGAGTGAAGAATAACTCGCCATAACTCACTCGTGCTATTTATTGGCAGATAATTTCCCTCGTGCTTCACACTCGTAAAATTAATGTCTGCCTAAATAGTACTCGTGAGTTCACAGGGGCCAAAACACTTTGGGTGAAAAAATTATCTGATAATTTCCTTAGCTCTTGGGATATTACGTGTTGATAATTGACCATATGGTATTATCAGATAATTTCTTTAACTATCTTGTTTTTTTTTTTACAACGTGGTATTCCCGTTGCTAATACCATTCGAGAGCCGTTTAAGCACATAGATCATTTTCTCAAGCACTCGTTCCATTCCCAAGTTGATAAAAACATCTCACAGTGTTGTTTTTCCAGTTCGGAATGCAACTCACGAAAGGGAAAAATTTATCAGTGTGAAACGTGGCTCTCATGGTGTTACTTCTGATAATTCCAATTCCAAAATATTTGCCGCAATTAGGAGTGGTGCAAAGTGGCAACCTGGGCCCAGGTGGCAGGGGGCCCAAAATTTACGAGTCAGGAGTATAAAGGGATAAAATCCACTATTGTGGTCCGAGTTGTGAGCCTGTTTGTCCCAAAATTGTTTAACTTTTTAGGAGGGGCGCAACATTTTACCCTTGCACCCCTCCTTGGAAAAAACTATACTTGCGGCACTATGTACAGCAGACTTCCACGTGCGGCTCTCAGCCATCGAACGAACTAAATTGACGTAAACCGCGTGTCCCTCCCTCTACCAGAGCTTGTCCCCAAAAGAGTTTAAAAGACGGTTATTCCAACGAGCTTCACCAAAACGTAAATATCGCCACCAACGTATAATTTGTACGTCGCAATCGATAATATCAACCGCTGAAAATATCAGTTCTTAAACTGCTACGTCCGAGCCTCCGGAATATCACCCCCTCCACCACCACCCACAAAAAAAATCTGAAACATCCGGAGCGTATATTATTGTTAGCCAATGCTACTTTTCAGTTTTAATGCTCTCTACGCATAATGGCGGACGTCGGATTTACGCATGCAAATGGTCTCGTATTTTGACGTATTACGATGCGTATACGTCCAACGTTAAGAAATGGATCAATTCATAAACTTCACAGAGACGAAGGAGAGAAATTACAGAGGAAAGCCCAAGCAGGCTTCCAGAGTTTTATTATGGACGAGACGGACTCGTACACACGCATCACTGACCCCCCAGCCAGCACGCAACAAACTCCATTCGCAATCAACATTCAAACATTTTAACGGCGTTCATGTGTACCGGGCTACGCAAACCCAGTTTCCGGATGGTACGCAGAAGGTAAAACGAAGGCACGCTTGCTTTCATTTCCAACTTTAACTGCCGGATTCCTCGCATCTTGGACTTGGCAATTATTACAATCCATAACTTTTATGAAATTATAGATTTTGGCAGGAGCAAGCGGGGTGCGCCTTGCTAAGATCACGGGGGAAATGAAAAGGTGATTTCCGCAATACCCATGCCCTTCCTCGTTTCCAATAATCATAAATGCGAAAATATGACCGATCTGTCTTTACCTCGCAACATACCAAGTGGATTTTCGACGCCTCAGGGCAAACTCGGAGCCATTTGAGTTGGCACATCGCAGCTTCCGTACGTCCCTTTATTACGAGTCCCAGCTTCCCATTTCTGCCACCAGGGGGTCGACACTTCCTCTCTCTCTTTATTATCAGAAGCTGTTCAAAATTGAGTTGGAGGCATTAAGGGTCGCAGCAAAGTAGCCATTAAAAAAAAAGAGTCTAGATGTATTACAATTAAGAATGTTCTTTGCTTAGTAGATGGTTGCGAGTAGTTTTAGAGTTATGTCTCGTACTAACATAACACTAGCCGCTCTGTACGCGCGTGTGGAGAGTGGACCATAAAACTACAAAAAAAATCGTTTTATTATTTAAAACTGCTTGGAGTAGGATTTGAAACAATTCGTGATAGGTCGAATAGCCTCACATTCTTGGATCATCATCCGATATATATCTGGATCCTCCTACATAATTAAATGGCTAAACAGTCTAACTTTCGAAGTTTCATTAAGAAACATGGACAATGACTTTTGCACGGACATATCCTGACGTAAATCCATATCTAAGCCAAAAACAATAAATTGTGAGCAAAAAACCCACCAAGTTTCAGCCACTGAATGTCTGTGATATGAAAAACGAGCTAAGTTTCCACTCATCAGACATACAACGCAACTCTAAAACTTGGCGCATTGGTACTTTTTTTTTTACTTGAATAGTTCGGCCATATCTTTCTTTTTCGAATAAATATATATACAGGGAATTTTATCGAAATAATGTTAAAGATTTTTTGTTAAAATATCTTTTGATTGAATCAATTTACAATAAAAGTTTTACAACTCTGATAGTGGCGTTTTGTTGAATTACCGCAGACTAGCGTACTGTACTGTAAACTATAGCTTTTATAGTGTGGTGTATAACGCAGTATTATTTGTGAACCCTTCCTGACGTTACGAAAATCGGAACCTCCGCGATTTGCTACTGAATTTTGCAGTTCGTAAATAGTTTTTCTTAACCGAGAGCAGATTGATCGTCGGAGTGACCGATTGATCGTTTCAATTTTGAAGCTGTTATTTCGCTTCGTGTGCGCGAAACAATAATGAAACAGCAACAAGAACAACAACAATGAACTAGCGCTTATTTTGATGCTGGCTGTGCATCTTGGGTCTTCCAAACGAAAGGCTTGCAATGCGCCAAGTTTTAGGGCGCGTTTACGCAACGACTCGCCTTTGCATTCTCGCAGCTAGAACTCATCGCGATGGCAAAGGTGACATTGCCATGGTAACAACGCTAAATGGATTAGCTAAATACGACATCGTTTGAGTAAATACTTGCAGTCTTATAATCCGTGCCAATAATATAAAGAATTCCTCATGACGAAACAATTTTCCCAAACGCTTTTGAACTAACGTTATTTGCTGTTTTCGTTGCGAGGCGGCAGACATAAAACCGCCGCCATGTTGGAATTTGAGGTGATTTCTAGCGTCTAGCTGCGAGAATTCAAAAGCGAGTGGTTGCGTAAACGTGCCCTTAAAGTTGCGTCGTATGTCTGATGAGTGGAAACTTGGCTTGTTTTTGATAACACAGACGGTTTTTTGGCTTACAATTTATTGTTTTTGATTTAGATATCAGGACTTTTGGTAGCTAGTGCGCCTAATGTGATTTTTTTGTTATTTATGATGTTCTGGATTCTTTACATTTTTGGTTGTAAGCTTGCTGAAGCTTTACTTTACAACATTTTCGGTGTTGACTTAAGTGTAGATATCAGTTCTTTTGGTAACTGATTTGATTTTATGATTTTGTGGATTTTGGATTTTGTAAGTCAAATATTTTCTTTAAAAGCAAACCAAGAATTAACTAATTACTCGCAGAAAGGAGCCAAGTATTAATTCTACAAAAATTGCACATTTCAGATAAAATGGTAAAAACATTTAACTACAGCAGTAAAGTTTCACGTGGACTAAACAGTACAACAACACTAAAGTATACGAAACCTTACAGGAAAGTTTATTTCAGTTCCTTTGCTGTTTTGACTTCGGATCAGTTCAACCTTTACATTAAGCATCAAACGAGTTGGGTTTTATTTTCTAAAGTTGTTTGTTGATGGGTCTGACGGGT
The DNA here is from genome assembly GCA_023313725.1 of Lithobius niger. Classification (NCBI taxonomy): domain Eukaryota; kingdom Metazoa; phylum Arthropoda; class Chilopoda; order Lithobiomorpha; family Lithobiidae; genus Lithobius; species Lithobius niger. The sequence goes on from JAHWFP010014254.1 coordinate 148,366, forward strand.
TTTGTTGTTTGTTGTTTCGTTGTTGACCGTGACAGCAGGTCATTTGGTGGTTTCTTTCCGGTTTTGGTTGCCTGTTTTATTGAAGCTTTACACTTGGTTATTTTCGGCAATGATTCTTGTTTAGGTATCGGTTCTTGTGGTACGTGATTTTATCTACCCATAAACAAAACTTGTTAAGGATTCCCGCCAAGCTTTGCGGCCGTGTGAAGTCGTGATATCAAACGCCAAGCTTTGCAGCCGTGTGAAGTCGTGATATCAAACGCCAAGCTCTTTCGCCAAGCTAATCCCACAGAGTAATAGTTCGAAGGTTAAATGAAATATACTCTCCGGGCTTCAATCGCAAAAAAACGTTGCAGGTGTGATCCAACTAAACTGAACGAAGTATTTTGCTGCCACCCACGTCCCTTTACGACGTCTTTAGCCTGAGTAAGACATAGGGATGTAGAGGAAATTCCTAATGTTTGACCGGCTGCCATTTTGGATGGGCTCATCGTATCGAAGCTATCGTTGCGGTACTTGACTCGCCTAATCAATACCTTTCAAATAAGGTATTCCTTTACCCCCCCCCCCATTCCAATGAACATTTCTGAGTTGGGGCCCCTGGGCACCCCTCAAGGGGGGGGGGAGGCATAACGCCGGTTGTACGAAAAGGTAGATCCTTTAATCAAACTTACAATGCCAGAGTTTCAGTATTTTCTTTCGACTCCTTAAAAAGTTATTAGGGTGTTCTGGGACTTTTGGGACACCTTGTATATTATCGTTCCACCAATCTTGTCGTGTCAGTAAACAGACCTTTGGGAGCGTTCACAAATTACGTAACGTCTGGACGGGAGAGAGGGTTGAGCAAATGTGTTATTATCTGTTATGATGGGGGAGGAAGACGTATGAAGAAATGTTGTGTAACATACTAAAATTTTTTCGCTAAATTATTTTTTGCTAAACGATTTTTCTAACTTCTGTATATAAATTGAATTTTTTTGTCAAAATCGCTGGTCTTTGCGCCCGTAGGTACTATGTAGAGAGCCTAAAAGCGAATTCATCCCAAAACAAAAGTGTACAACTGGTGGGAGTGGGGAGGGGGGGGGGGAGAAGAGATAAGAAAATGTCACGTGTTTTCAGTGAGAGGGGTCATGCTAAGTGTTACATTGGTGTTACAAAGAGGAACGAGGGTCTAAATTACTTGAATAAAACTTTTACGTAATTTGTGAACGTTCCCTTTGGGGTTGAACTGGACTTATTTTATTTGTCCCCCAATAAAAGCAGGAGATAAGCCTTTCTTCTTTTTTTTTTTTTGTTTATTTTTTATTAGTAACGGCAGTTCGGACAGATCTCCACCAGTCAAGTCGATGTAATGTAATCTCTCATAACTTGTGCAGTCGATCTAAAATGATTTCTGCTTATTGTAAACAATTTGGACTGAGTTGGCTGCGTGAGAGTCCCATGGAAAATAACATTAGAATACCAAGATAAAAATCCATGATCAAGGCGTACGTCACAACGTATTAACAAAACTAAACATTGACAAAGTCAAACTATTAGAAGGAGCAAGAAAAAACATGCAAGAGAGAAGAGCCCCAGTATAGAGGACAAACTCACCCCCCCCCCCGCCAATATCCACCACCTCCCGTCCACACTTCATTAGTGCGTTCCATTAGCAAAATGACGACAAGAAGCCGGGTCTGGTGCATCAGTCGCACTTACTAAAACTAAAAGACTCCAATGTCGCTGAGTTGCAACTAACAGATTAGGAGGAACGGGCAGTACGACTCGAGTCGCGCTCTCTCCAGGATGCAATGGATAATCCGCAGGGGACGAAGAAAATGAGCATTTCTTAAGCCAAAGAGCGCTTTTGCTGAAAACTTCGCGCGCACAGCGAGC
>JAHWFP010014255.1:0-32894 GCA_023313725.1 Lithobius niger
CTATTTATTTCGCAGATACAGGCTTTCAGAGCTGACTAGAATTGTTTCAAAGTAGGTAGCAACAATTATTACCCCAATGTACCGTCTTCTGTTGTTAAAGATAACACACATGAAATGTTCAACGTTGGCGGAAACAATCACGGACATTAACGTACAGCAGGCGCTTGCATACGGATTGCTGACTTACTCAGTGATAGTTTTTTTTTTTGGAAGCATTCAGTAAAACACAGGTATGCGTCTTTTTTGGGGCTGCGCCAAAATTTCAACGAAATGTCCTGTTAACCTTTAGTTGCATGAATTAATTTCTGTTACTTTTCGCCACCACCACCACCACCATTCACTTGGTTTGGAGACGAGGTCGCTGACCGCTCGGCTAATGCCGCTCGCTTTGCTCGGGTCCCCGGGGCCCCCTCACTAAGTTCTTTCACGTTCAGTCAACTGTTGCCATCGGGCAACTGTACAGCAACAACAAACATGGAAGGGTAATGGCAATGTAGGGAAGAAGAGGAGGGGTACAGGGGAGGGTAAAAGAGGAGGAGAAGCGTGGGGAGATGTTGGAAGGAAGAGGAGGGGAAGAGGGGAGGGCAAGGGGAAGAGGCCAGGGGAAGGGAGTATGAGAAGGGGAGATCACATTTATTCGCTTACTGAATGTGCCCATCAAGCACAAGGGGAATAGGGCAGGTGCCGCAGAAGTTTTTTTTTGGGGGGGGGGGAAAAAATTTATAACCAAAAACCAAGGGGGGCTGCGAAAAAAGGCCGGGACGTATAGAGACTCGACACCCATGGAGGGTGGTCGGGGGGGGGGGCCTGGGAGGGCCGGGGGGCGCGCAGGTTGGTAGGAACACATTGAAAACGCCAAGATGCGCTGGAGGGCGTGCAGCGGGGTGGCAAAGTGTTCAGGGCGGATGGGTGGGGGAGGGGGAATCAAACACCGGGGTTGTCGGGGGGGGGGAGGGAAGGGCGGGCCAGTATACAAACCTTACACTGCCGAGGGAGTGCAGTGGGTTACGGGGGGGGGGGGCCGTCGGGGGAGGCTGGGGAGTGTGGGTTGGTGGGAAGTGGGGAGAGAAATTGAAAGCACCAGTTACTTTAATAACAGGACGAAACACCCGAAGAGGCTAAATCCACGAAATTCAATCTCCGTGCAGCATGCACGGGTCCAGCTAGTACTTAACAATGTTCCTTAAAAATCTGGGTGCAATACTCGGTCGGCTACGTTTGAGCTTTTTGCCGTTTTGCTCTTAGCTGGTCTCTTTCACATTTTATTTTATTTTTTTCTTAGGTAGGCCTAAGTTGCGTTGCATACTAATTTTAAAAAGCTTCCGTTGGCTCCCACATTTAGTTTCTGTTTCTTTATTGGCAGCCTTTTCTACCACCGCCGCTATCTAAAGTTAAAAAGCCACGTTCGCCGCCGTGGTTAAGCTAGCAAACAGCGTGCTAGCCAAACAATTATCCATAACCAGAGTACTTTTTATAATAATCTTTTAATAATCAAAAGATTCAATAGATTCGTGGCCATTCGTGGCCGTCCGCGGCTTACTATGCCGCCTCCTACGACAATGTTGAAGCGCACACCTCTGGCACATAGTACTTCTTCTGCGAACGCTAATTTTTTTAAAGTTGGAATTGTCACAGTTGTAGGTCAAACGATGTTAGCTTGGGTGTGACGATAGCATTTAAATAATTCTAAAGCGTTCAGAACTTTCAGGTCTAATTTTTAGGGTTAACAGCGGATAAATTATGCCATATTGCGTTCGAGGTTAAGCCTACTACGCAACTCTGCGCTTTCTTGCAACGCTGGATTGAGAGCTTATTCGTGAATAGCGCCGCTCACATGTTGCCCATGGACCTGTGGATAGGCTTAAAATCCTCAGTTTCCATAGCAACCAAAGAATCTTGAAATTATTATACGAAGTCATCGTATTGTTCCGTGTTTCGGTGTTAACACATCGTCTGCTGTATGCTTTAATTCTGTATAAAGAGTTTCCTGGTGTAGGCCTAAGGCGATTTTAGGTTTCACTTTTGGGATTCACGTTGATAGTGTAAACACACTTCGCGACAACCGGATTATTTATTTATTTATTTTCTGGGTCGTGAAGAGGTGGGGGCTAATCGAAAATTTGGTAGTCACATTTTCATCCATCCCAATCCGACCATAAACAATGACCGGTCCCTAACCACGAATTTCACTTAACCTCTGACCGCCTACGAGACAATGTCGGAACTTTTGACGCGCTCCCAGCCGTAAGTCATGGCGCCAGAAGGAGAGATGGACAATTTTGCTAAGTAAATCCTAGGTTCTTTTACATGCCACAATCGACATGAGCACGAGACGTCACAGGGCCCTTCTCTTCCCGAAAATACCAGGGGTGACTGAGCCCGAACTCGAACCCGGGACCTCGGGCACATAAAACGGTCGTTTTGTACCACGAGCCTCCTATACAGAACACAGTTTTACAAAACTACCCCTAAAAAGTTTTTAGTGATTAATATTTTTATGGTTTATTACTATATTTATTAAAAAACCAGACTGTCGCCGCATTGAAGACCAATCGTAAAAAAAATAATAATTAAAAAAAAAGACAAGTGAACAAAAAAAATTCTCCCTCTATTCGAAAACGCATCTGCAACTTTCGAAAAAGACTAAAAAAAAAATACTTTCTACCAACTCTAATGACTTCCACGACGATGTAAATAACGACATGGCGTGTTACACTGTTGACATTTGCTAGACTTTAATTATCACTCCTTCCGCGCAAATAAAAAAAAAATGTAATTTAGGGCTATTTATTTCACGGAACCCAAAATCGGAGCTCCATAACCTGAGGGTATTCGCTGCAACCGTAGGTTACTAGGCAACGCAGTCACGTGATCACGGTCGCGAGACCGGAAACGGGATGTAAGGGCACAAGACATTATTCGGAAGTTGTTTTAGGTTTGGCCGTCACAAGCATCCTTAGCGGGTTTTTTTTTTCTGAAATCAAACCATCTTACGCAACTTCTCACTAAGGGAAATATTAGCTTCACAGGTGTAAACTAAATTACTAAAAAAAAAAAAAAACTGTTGTTGGCTGTCGTTTTTGCAACACAATATATTTTTCACTAAATACAGCCAGGTTGCACGTCAAGCAGGGAAACCCCCACGTTCAGTAAAGGAAGAAACAAATTGACTTTTTAGACCTGCATTAAAGACTGGCCTTGTAAGGACACAAGATACACTAATCTGAGAAAGAAAGAAAGAAAAGACAACTGCCCCGACTGGGACTCGAACCCAGGACTTCCCGCTGACTAGGCCGGGCGCTCTAACCACTGCGCTACCGGGGTGGATACTGGCTACAGGCTCCAACCGAGCTAAGCAGCTGGTCAGTCTTTCTCAGTGGTGACACACATGCACAAGCAAGGTGGGAACATTGCTTCTTGGCCTCCACACTAGAAATAATGCAAGTAATAAATAAAGAATAAACCACAAGTGTATCGTGTACCTTCACAAAGCCAGTCTTTAATACATACTGTTTGCCTCGTTTACCCTTTACCTTGTGATTTATTCTTTACCTAATGTTTTACTTAGCTACGCCCAGGGACTACGCTAAGGGGAAGGGGGGGGGGAAGGATGGCGGAAGGGGTACCTCGCCCCTCCAATATTTGGCCGCTTCCCTGGCGAACCCCACCCCACCCCACCCATAAGATCAAAATAAAACATATATTAACCGAATTAATTTCTAGTTGCTTATGAAGAAAGCTACCTTAGTTTATTTCACAGCGACAGGAAGGACTTGAGGTTACATCAACAGAGCCGAGTTGTTACTGTGAGAGTTGTCAAACAAACCACAATCTTTTTTTCTCAGCTGAATTTAAAAATATTCCCCCAAAATGGGGTAGGGAACAGTTAAGAACGGTGGGTGTGAGAAAGAGAACTGTTGTTACTTATGCTTAAGACGCCCCCAAGCCCTGCCCCCTTCCCCGGGCTAAAACTGCTGCCCTAATGCCGCCTCCCCAGTAAGGTGATTCTACCGTCGTTCCTGGACTACACCCCCGCCCCCCTGCGACTGATCGTCTACCGTTGATTTTGGTAAACAGACACTTGGGTATTTAGTGAGGTCCAAGGTATAAAGTTAGTTTGGCGGCGTTGGGAGGCGAGTTTGGCGTACGACCTTGCCCGAAGCGACTCATTCGTTTTGCTCTAACACTGTTCATCACGCAAGGCTACATTCTTGTCAAAATGCATTTTGTCTCGTATAGCCAGGCCGAGCTGGCTGTCTTACAGACACGAAGAAAATATTACTTTGAAAAAAAAAAAAAACTCAGCTGCGATGAACTGTTGCATTACGCCACAGGAAAAGAGACTGCGGACGTCGGACTTAACAAACCTCGATATATGAAAAGATTTTGTTTTCTGTTTACGTGTCAGGTCCGTAGGCGGTGCCCCCCCCCCTTCCTCCCCCTGAAATTTCTAAAGTCCAGATTTTGATCGAAAAATCTCCTAAAGCTCCAAGATTTAAGGACAAAAACGACCCAATTGTCTGCGCGGCGTATCTTGAGTCCTGGAAGTATTTTACTTCCTGGAGGGGGCGGCTTTAATCGACGGCCGCCATTGTTTTTGTAACCATCTTGGATATCAACAAGGCACTCTGCTGCCAATAACGTACCATCGATTATCTGTGTTCGTTCTGCGGCGAACTCAAGATAGGCCGCGCACACTATAAGATCAACGAAATTGAGGGAAAAGTATTTCTAAAGTCCCGTATTTAAAGACGAAATTGTCCCTAAGGTTCCGTATTTAACGACAAAATTGTCTGTAATGTCCCGCACTTACGGAAAAAATTGTCCCTAATGTCCCATATTTAAGGACACAAATGTCCCTATATGCTTCAAGATTTAAGGACACGCATCAGAAAAGAATGTGGGCACCTACAAACCATTGTCCTACACTATAAATAAAGTCGTGTAATTTGAACATCAATTCCACGGAATAAACCAAAACAAAACAAATCCCGAAATAATAAAACGTTTGCATAATACATAAATTGAACATTCCCCCTTCCCCCCCTCCCCGCAACACACGCACTCACTCACTGACATGGCTCATTTTAGACACGAACTGCGCTCACTTTTTGATATTACTAAGGAATAAAAACATTCCTTGTTCACTGAAATTCGACAAAACAAACGCCCTTAACAAGAAAAAATTTCACACGTTACAAATGCACACACAAAACACACACATAGCACGAAACAGAATTAAAATCTTAACTCACTAACCCAGACAAAACAAGATCAAATAACAAACCGACTGTATAAAAAAAAAACACAAATTAAACACACCCACACACACTATTACAGATACACCTCAAATAAAATACAAATTGCGTTTTACTTTCCGATATTACCAACGAATAAAAACAATCCTTGTTCCCTGGAATTGGAGTTTAAATTATAATTCGTTTCGATCGAGTGAACTCCAATCCGTTTTTATTTGTGTGCAGCTTTTATAGCTGCGAGTTCCATAAGGATACGAGCTCTAATGGTTCCCCCCCCCCCGTTTTTTGCTAAGTATAATACCACGTTTTCGTTCTACGCAATCGCTACCTCCTCAATAGTGGATAAATAACTCGTTAATAATGAAAAAATAAATCCAATTTGTTCCCTGAAATTGGAGTTCAAATTATAGTTATTTTTGATCGACAGTCGGGGAGGAACAACTAACCGTTTTTATTTGAGTGCTCTCAGCGCGTTCCATAAGGATATACCGCTCGAATGGGTTTTTTTTCTAAACAGCAGAGCCGTGTATTGTTCACTTAATTCCACAATTTCGAGCTACGCAATCGCCACCTCCTCGGAATTTAATAAATAACTCGTTAATAACAAAGAAAAAAAACACGATAAGCAACTTCTGCTCACGTTAATCCGTCACTGAAAATAGACGAAAACTCGATAACATCCCATAATACTTCATTTCCGTCCTCATATCAAATACCAATTTACACCTTGATAATCACCCCTTCAATTTCGTTACCCACAACCTTTCGGTTGCTAAGGCCACAACTTACCGGCTGTCATGTTTGTTATAGAGGCGCGATGTCCAGCACCCACCGCCTACCACCCCCGCAATTCGCCCACCCTCCCCAATATCGTGCAATTTCCGACCACACGACGCCCCAAGTCCATTTTCGATTTACCGACTCTTCGTAAATCTTGGACACTGCGTTCGCTTAGTGACCTTCTCGTCGAACCCACCTATCATTTTATATTGAGCCGGAGAATTTGTCGCGATGGCGGGGGAGGGTTTCGGGGGGTGGGGGAGCGGTTGGGGGGGGGGGGGAGTCGGGGGCTACATACGGCGGGAGACAGCGGTAATATTTCTACAACATCTTTTCGTAGAGGGTGGCAAGCGAATCACATGACAACGATAGTGACCTGCCATTATTGTATTACACGTTTATTGCGGAAGACGGACAGCACAAAACGTGACGTGCACTAACTTTTACCTTCTTTTGTTTCTGCCTCATCTATTTGCAACGTGGCGGCATGTCCCCAACCCCCCACCCCCCCAATCCCCCTGCTCCCCTCCACCTCCACCCAGTAATAAATGTTGCCCTGCCAGTAATTTATGGTTGGAAAGTAAGAGTGACGTACGGAAAACGGAATGGTATTGGAAAGAGCACAAGTGACAAACGGGAGGGAAAAAATATTTCTGCAGCTGCCTCAGCTAGCTATACTGTATTAGACTGTGGCAGCGGTACGTAGAAAAGCAATAAGATAATTATTAGCGTCATTATTTAAAACGTAATTCGACACAACGAACGATGGTTTGGATAAATATGGAAACGTCTCTCAGAACCCCATTTCGCAAAATCGCGTTTCGCAGAAGACAAACTGGATTAAAAGGTTTTTCTGCGAAACGGGAATTCTAGTTTTGCAGAGTCCCGTTTCGCCGAATCAAAATTCACATAAAATCGTTGAACTCAAGACGACGACTAATACTTTTAAGAGTTGACAGTAATTAAGTACCTAACAATCACTTTAAAATTGCGGTGCACGAGGCTTATCATTGCTACCTTGCAAAGTAGTTGGCAACAATAAGAATCTAACAATCGCTTTAACAATCCCTGGAGCATAGTCGGCGATTTACTTTCTCCCAATGCCCGCCAGTTAGAGGTTTGAACTTTGTTCTACAAAAGTTATTAACACTGGCGATAGCCAGTGTTAGTAAGGGTCGATCTAGGACCTCTGTGTTAAACTCTCAACTTTGAGAGCTTATAACTCCATCAAAAGTAAACATATTTAAACCAAATTTGGAATCTAGCCTTGACTAGTAAAGGCCTGTCTGCAGTCCAAAAATTGTGAAATTTGGTCCAGCAAAACCGAGATGCAGACAGGGGCCAAATAGACAACTTCTTGTTCAGCTTCTTGTTGTTGTTGTTGTTCTGGGGATACTTTCGTCTGTCCTCTCTACAGGTCAAACCATTTGTCCTATAAAGCTGGTTCTTAGCTCATTTTACAGGTATTGCTCTGTAGATGTGCCCTTTTCATAAGGCCTTTTCTAATTGGTCAAGTGGTTCAGGGGTTATGGAGCTCTAAACGACCAGAGTTATTATTTTACATTGTTTTAAACATTGTTATTATGCAACAAAACCAATTAGCAAACGCCAGCTGCGAGACATTGACTGAAGATTAAAGGATTTGTTTCTATTGTTACCATTGGCGATAGCCAGATTAGTTAAGGGTGAGCCTAGGGTCTCTTGTGTTGCAGTTTTGACCGTCAACTGCACTGTTTTACAGTTTAGCTGCAATTCTAAAAGTAACACGAATTAATAAACAAAAACGGAACGTTAAATGTTTAGAGTAAGGATCTAAAAGTCAAAACCTAGAAGGAACACGGACAAGCTTTGACAGTCAGGGTCTAGGTGTAAAATTTGTCAGTAAGAGGCTGGAAAGCATTAGACCATTACTACCCAGTGGTCAGCAATAAATACATTTTGACGAAAAACTGGAAATCCTCCTACAATGACCCATGTGATGATCAAGTGGTAGTATGGTTATACGTTTCCTGCTTTGCTTTACGTTGAAAATTATTTTTCAATTTAGTAACATGCCAGCATATTCGCAGCAGACAGCATTATGGTAATTCTCTACCATAAATCTACGAAATATAATAAAAATTCTAAAGCATCAAAAGACAAAATGCCAAACTTCACAAGAAAATTGTGTTATTAAAGTTCCAAACAATATTCTAAGAACAAAGAAAACCTGCTACAACCGTTCATACACACGTTCAGTCCGAAGAGACTAAAACTAATCTAACCACCGGGTAGTAAGGGTCTAATGCTTTCCAGCCTCTTACTGACAAATTTTACACCTAGACCCCGACTGTCAAAGCTTGTCCGTGTTCCTTCTAGGTTTTGACTTTTAGATCCTTACTCTAAACATTTAACGTTCCGTTTTTGTTTATTAATTTATTTATTTTCCATGGAAATAACCAAATGTCAGTGCATGGGGACCACAAAAGAGGTCGGAAGCAATTAACGGGATGCGCTGATTGAGTGAGCGAAGCGAACGAAAATCAGTGTTTGTTACCCAGACTATGCGCCAACATTTAGTTGGTCCGGTTTTCGTTCATCCAACACCATCCGTGCGTAGTGGCATGGGCTTCCTCTGGCAGTCTTTAAAAACTTAAAATTGGAGAAGTAAAAGATACATTCCTAATTTGGAAGGAATTTGTGATTAATTGTGGTTTCTGGCGTTATGTGTTTAGCCGCAGCGAGTGCAGCAGCGTGAGTGAGGCTCGTGATTAGGGAAAAAAAATCACTTCTATCAGTTTTATTTCTGTGAAACGGGACATGACCAAGGAAATACTATAATAATAATAACAACAACATTTTTACCCCGTAAGGGGGTGAGGAAACACACAAGCGGCCACTAACTTCGGTCCTACAAATGATGGGCGGCGTCACAGGTAAGGACGCTTAAGGAAGGCAGTTAGGTCAGTGCGATTTAGCAAGCCCCGAAAAATCCGCAATGAAGATGCTGATACAGTCTCCTCAGAATGTTTGCGACAATCACGGTTACGTCTGGATCCCTGAAGTTTAAGAGAATGACCCCTTGTAAAATCGGTCGAATTCAGGTCGAAAAAAGGTAAGTCTAAAGGCAACCACCCACGGAGAATTTTACATGTCAAAATCAGGACCGCCTTCAAACGCCCAGCTCGAGTGGTTCCAAGCCAAGCGACCTCAAACGGAGACCAGGAGAAAAGTGACGTAAACCGCGCAAAAAACGTGTCAAAGATCGCTGGACCGATTCCAGCCTGTCAATATCCTGTAAGAGGTAAGATGACCACACAGGACTGGCGTACTCCAATAAAGGTCAGACAAAAACCTTAAAGGCCACTGTATTTCTGTTCGAAGAACGGAAACACCTTTTAATGATAGCAAGTCAACAAAGTCTATAGTTTGTTCCACGTTATGTTTGCAGGAAAATGATTGTATGACGACACGTCCCTTCCACTACGAGTGCAAAAAAAAAAAAAAACGAAATATCCCACCCGCATACTTTAACAGTAACTGTGTACAGACTACAAGTGTGATGTCCACATGTTTTTGCACTCGCAGTACAAGGAAAAGTGACGTCTTACAGTCAGTTTCCTGCAAAAATAATGTGGAACAAAGTATTGGGGCCAGCCACGGCTCAGCATGTGATCGCTATGCCGCCTTTTCCTTTCTTTAGATCTAATGCATAAAGCATAAGTAAATCCAAATTAGAGAGGTGGCTGTCTGTCGATCCCATTCTAAATTATGATCGTTTCCAATAATGTTCTTGCGATCGGATTTGTAAACTCAATTCTGTAAACCTAGGAAGGTTTTAAAGGGCAATTAGTCCAGTTTGACATGCATGTTTGACTTTTGGATCACTTCCACAATAACTAAACACAAGAATTGCGGTAAGAATACGTTATTTACTTCCGATATAACAATTTAATTACTGCATCACCAAAACACGACACGGAGATCGCCATTGTTTTGTTGGAACGCTCAGAAATTAATGCCGACATATGTCACTTTTCGATTTCGACTCGTAGCCGATTAAGATAGCTGTATTGACTGTGAGGAGCTCAAGCGTCTGGCGGCCTTAGCTGGCCGGCAGTGTAGTGGCCAGCTAAGGCCGTCAGACGCTTGAGATCCTCACAGTCAAGACAGCAGCTATCTCAAACGGCTGCGAGTCGAAATCGAAGAGATCCGTCTATCGGCATTAATTTCTATGCGTTCCAGCAAAACAATGGCGACCTCCGTGTCGTGTTTTGGTGATGCAGTAATTAAATTGTTATATCGGACGTACGTAACGTATTCTTACCGCAATTCTTGTGTTTAGTTATTGTGTAAGTGATCCAAAAGTCAAACATGCATGTCAAAATGGATGTAATTGCCCTTTAACAAAATCGCCGAATTGTATCCCTAAAAAATCTTGTGTTGTGGTAAAAGGATACACCCACTCGTTAAAATTTGTCGAAGAGGTCGTGCATAAAGTTCCTGCGGATATGGACCGACGTCATGTTAATGGTTTAATTATGCAGTGCAAACAGCGTAGTTAATTATGCTAAGTGGAGGTGGACTATGGGTTTCCTATTGCAATTCTGAAGGTTTAACTGATCCGAAGTTAAAACAAAAAGGAAACACAAATAAAGTTTTCTGTGAGGTTTCAGATACTGCAGTGTTGCTGTACTGTTTAGTTCCAGTTGAAACCATGCTACTGCTAAGGCGTGACCGCGTTGAGTTCAAAACGTGTGAAATTGGCAGTAATAGTGTTTTTTTTTTTTTCATCATCATCTACATAATAAGGTCGTTGAAATAAGTATGAGCAAACAATCAGTGTGATCGCTTTTCATTCTTCGTGCACGTGGTATGTCTTTGCTACGGTGCCTAACAATTCTGTTTTTTAAAACGGTGCATCCACTGACTTGCAACACGTGATGCGCTAATTGAGTGAGCGAAGCGAACGAAAATCAGCGTTTGTTAGCCAGTGCGCGCAAATATTGCATTGAACAAACTTAATTCGATGAAAGCATTTGTTGGCCAGTGTGCACAAAATTGGGATTGAAGGAAACTTAATTTGGTGAAACATAGACATACACATGTGCAACCAAACCGTGCCCATCACCAATCAACGGCTTAGACGAAATTGTGAAGCACCGTAGCAAAGACATACCACGTGCACGAAGAATGAAAAGCGATCACAGTGATTGTTTGCTTAAACTTATTTCAACGACCTTATTATGTAGATATGGCAAATGGATTTGCGTAGTTCATGTAATGCTTGTGGTAATTCGTTACCAACACGCGAGGGATGATTTGATGTCATATTGTAACGACCCACGGTCACTTCAAAATTAAAACAGGGTGGTCCACAAAAAACCGACGACCCAACATTTTCTAAGTCCAACATTTTCTAGTCAGCATACCTCAGAACCAGGAAAGCACAGAAATCAAATCTAATGAAACAGGAAGATTTCTGTCCTCTCCTGTTACTGAGGGGTGCTACCTAGAGAAGTTGGACTTAAAAAATGTTGGGTCGTCAGTTTTTTTGTGGACCGCCCTTAGTTGAGATGATACTAGGCGATCAATTATTGTGACAGTATGTAGCATGCAAGTTGCCTGTAATGTACGACATCAATATTGTAATGGCTCGAGCGCTCTTGGTCTTCCGCCCGGTGCTCCCAACAATTAGGTGTGAATCGAAATAGAATTCATTTCGCCACGATCCTCCACCATCGACCCACATCCAAAGGAAATTTCGGCTTTAGTAATTAAGAAATATTTCCCTTTTTTGCCCGTATTCCCCCAACTTAAATTCAACCAGCAACCACGTAGCTGCCAGATTATCCATTCAAACCAAATAATAGGCTAGTTCAAAATCCATCATAATTTTAACGGACCTCAAGTAATCCTTTCGCATTCCATTTAAGGCTCTAAACCAAGGCAATAGTTCTCCCCCCCCCCCCCCCCCATTAGTCAGGCGAGCCCGAGCTGATAATCGCGCCAATTTATAATTAAAACATCACTAGAACAGAACCAACAATATTCGCCTTATTCCACCAGCTTGGTTTTAATTTGGAATTCACCCCCAACCCGTAGCTTCACCCCCAGCTATTTTGCTTATCCAGACCCTAAACAGTGGTGTTGGTGTAGAGGAGCCGTCGCACGTACCAATAATCGCCACATTGCATTTTTACAGTTAATTCACTTACGTGTAATATCCTAAAAGTCACCAGCCACAGGCCACGAATTTTTAAATTCCCCCCCAGCTTCGTCTAATGGTATGATCAGTCCCAATCGTACGTCATCACTGAACGATCCATCAGTTTATTAATTTCACCACCTTCCTCCCCCCCCCCCCCCTCCCCCTGCGAGCCGGAGGCAAGCTTCGTTGCCATAGTGATGTGGCCCCGGATTAACCCTGTCTAACGTCGAATCGTCAGATCGCCGCATCTTGACGTGAGTGTGGAATTAATCAAGTCATGACTTTGGGGAGTTCTGTCCGTTTCGTTTTCCTTTTTTTTTTCTTTTCTTCTTCTTTTTGCTTTTACCAACTCCCTCTCTCTCATTCTTTTTTTTTTCTTCCCGTCTTTTTTTTTTCTGACCTAAACCTCCATTTCTTCTTTTCTTCTTCTCCGGCTTCAGAGAAAGCTTACATCTGTCACGACATTTCGTGCAATTACGAAGGGAACTCCATCCCCAGAAACACTGAAGCATCCTCTGCTTCGGTCAAAGTCAAGTTACAATCTTCGTCGATGAAACGAAGATCCGTTCGTTGCCTATATCTTTGAAGGCGATGCATTAAAATTAGTCTTCATGTAATCCAAGAGTCCATAAAATTAGTCTTCATGTAGGCCAAGAGTCCATAAAATTAGTCTTCATGAGCTTGTTCAGCCATACAAGCATTAAATTGCTTCGGCTGACTCAAGCTCAAAATACGGATGCAAACCTATTTACGTTGCCTTTTGGACTTATTATGTCAGACTGCCTGAGCGGGGAATCGAACCCACGACCTCTGAAATCAAAGGCCAAGGTCCTACCGCTGAGCCATACTGACATGGCCAAAAGGAAACGTCCATAGGCAGCATTTAACACGCACACATATACATGTAAGCATACACTTTTCCAATCGCCAACTAACTGACCTAACTTTCTGTTTCTAACTAGCCGTATTTAGTTAACCAATTTCGAGCCCATTGGCTTTCCGTCCCGTTTAAGCTCAAAAGAAATTAATTTTAAAAAAATGTCTATAAAATTAGTCTTCATATAGTACACGAGTCCATAAAATTATCTCCATGTGGTACACGAGTCCATACAATTATTCTTCATATAGTACACGAGTCCATTAAATTATCTCCATGTGGTACACGAGTCCATAAAATTAGTCTTTATGTAGTCCTTTAAATTAGCCTTCAAGTAATCCAAGAGTCCATCAAATTAGCCTACACATCATCCGTCAGTCCTTACAAGCTAAAATTAGTCTACATGTAGTCCACAAAATTTGTCTTCGTGTAGCCCACGAGTCCACTGAATTAGTCTTCATATAGATTTACAAGTTCACAAAATTAGTCTACATGGCAATCCATGAGTTCTTAAAAATTAAAATTATCCTTCATGTAGTCCAAGAGTCCATAAAATTGGTCGACATGTTTTCCCACGAGTCCATAAAATTAGTCATCATGCAGTCCATGTGTTCAAAAAATTAGCCTTCGTGTAGTCTATGATTTTATATAATTAGCCTTCATGTACAGTCGAACACTATTTGTCACCACCAAAAAGGCATCTTTTATTCTCACAAGGCCAGTCTTTCATGCAGACCGTCTGCTTCGTTAACCCTTTACCTTGTGACCTCTTCTTTACTAATCAATTTTCGGAGTAAATTTATCCTTGTGACCTTCTCTTGCTCCCTAAATGCTTCTCAGTGTCACGCTTATCAGACCCAGAAATGCTTGTCACATCCTACCATTTCCAACAAAACCGTATGGTTTTAAAATTCCTTGTCATTATTTCGAAAAACCAAGTGAATCCGTGTAGAGTCTTTATACCATAATCCGATTATCTTTCACATTAATGGCAACTTTCATTATCTTCCAATACGACTTTGGTGTGAATGATTCACTTTTGTTTAGTATATCGCGCCTTTCTGTAATTCCACGATGAAACGTGATTAAGCAAATATTAAGAAGTAAGGTACGGCATGGCCTTCTTGCTGGACACTGGACAGTCCGGTCATGTAAGCAGGACTACTCTGTGGTTTGTGCCTTCAGTAAAATGTGAGCGGTGTTTTACGCTTTTGTCCCAAAACGGTGCCTTCAATTTCCAAACAAATTGTGTGGTTCCAATTTCCAACACAATTACCACCCACAATTACTGCCCCATCAATATTACCTGCCGTCTTAGTAGAATTTCTGAATCAGTCACAAAAAAAACACTTGACTACTTACCTCGAACTTGAACAACTAATTGACGCTAATCAACACCTTTTTCGTAAGGGACTCTCCGCCGCTACTGCAAGTTGTTAATTTTACTATGACGACAAAGTGGCCCTCGATCAAGTCACCCCTGTCGACTGCCTCTGTATTTGGACTGTATGAAAACCCTTCAATAAAGTATCCCGTCAGTTCAGTGGCGTAGCTACGTTAGGTGGGGCCGGTGGCAAATTCCCCGCCGCCCCCGCCCCCCATCTTTAATACACAGGATGGCCCATAAAAACGCATAAGCTGAAAAATTTCTATGTCCATACTTTTTTCTAATTTATTTTTTTATTTGTGTGACAGTGAAAATGGGACCATTTTTCCGTACTCCAGTCAAGTGGTTCTTATTTTCACTTTTTTTGAAAATAAACTTGGGAAAGACTTAATGGGCCGTTTTTAATGGGCCACCATACTTTTCCATAATAGGGGGTTGGGCAGAGGGAAGGCTCGACATTCATTTTTAAAATACAGTTAATAACAAATTAAGTAACTAGTGTACTACAAAAGTGCCTTTTTAAAATTTAAATACATTTTTTTCTTTTGAGGGCCCCCTGAGGCTGGGGGCCGGTGGCATTTTGCCACCCTTGCCACCCTGTAGTATAGGCCGCTTACGCATCCACTAAAAATATGGTATTACTGCCTCTACAGCAAATAGGACACAAACCTAGCTACTTCATCGTACACTTAATGGCCATTACTGCTTTCCCATCCTGCTTTCGTTAGTCACGCAGGGTTCAGTGTTGGGTCCACTACTTTTTATTATTTTCCTCTAATAATAGCCTCTTAACCAAATACGCTCACGACACTAAAACTCGACACCCAATCGGCACGCTTGTTGACAGCGAGACATTTACACCCAGAGACAAATCGGCAATCCCTCACACATGGCCCAAAATAATACCTTTCCGCATTAATAACAATAATAAACGTTTTTTTTTCCGCACCCATTAATAGTGCGGAGGGAAACGGCATGGCCAATGCCACTGATGCCGACACAACCTTGTTTACTTGCGGGCAAATGGGAAAGTTGTACAGATCTCCGGTCTCAGCAAACATTTTCGGAGATCCAACGCGTCAAGTCCGCGTTCAAAACTCTAGACGGATGTAGATACAACCAGCTCAGAAGGAAGATCATTCTATGGAGCAACAACTCGCACAGCAAAAAAAGAAAGAGCGAGCACCCAACCTCGACAAAAGCTTCACAAGTTTGAGTGAACGTCTGCGAGTTTAATGCACCGTCGACAACTCGAAAAAAGGGACATCGACAGGCATAAACCCACTAATAATCCTAAAGGTCAACACCAAATCGCCCTTCAGTCGTCTCAGCTCGAGAGTAATCAGACTCAGTAGCTCCAACCGAGCAAGGTACGCCCTGTTTTTGAGAACCGCCAATGATTGTGTAAAGCGGCGCTATGTGGACTCAGTATATAATAATCTTTATTATACTTACTGCACGAAACTCAAAGAGTTTGTATGTGCCAGATACATTGTATATTATTACAAAATCAATAAAACAGTTTAAATTGCATAAATTGGTTAGTAAGTTTTGTTATGTACAGAATATTTACAATTGTTAGTCATCACATACATAGCCTTATTTACAAATCACATTTCAAAATTAATAGTATTTATTTCTCTGACAGCAGCCATTTTTTAATTTCTTTTTTCATAGTATATTTGCAGTTAATTTGTCGTAGATTTTCAGGTATTCTGTTAAAAATGTTTGGTATTAAAAATGGAAGATTTCTTTTCCCATATGAGTTTGTCCATAATGGGACTTTAAGCCAGTTATTATTTCTTCTTATATTTCTGGTAACAGGTATTTTAAATTCGTTTTTAAAATAATTTTGCGTTATAATTCCATATTCAAAGATTTGCTTAAAGTTCAAAATATTGTTTTCTTTCATAATTTCTCTTGTTCTTTTGTTTTCCGATTTGCTAAAAAGGACTTTTACTGCTTTATTGAGTACTTTCTGTAATCTTAAAATCAGTCCATTAGAAGTTGACCCATAGATGTTACTAGCATATCTAATTTGTGATAAAATCCAAGCTTCAAATAAAATTTTCTTAGTCTTATTACTGATTAAATGTTTAACTTTGTATAGCATTGGTATAGTTTGTCGTACTTTTCTGATTAAATGTTCTACATGATCGTAAAATTTCCAATTTTTGTCAATTTCAATGCCTAGGTATTTTGTCTTAGTAACATTGTTTATAACAGAACAGTTACAGTATAGTCTATTTTTAATTTCACATTTAGTACTGTGAAGTTTAATTGTGTTATTACTAATTTTCAAATGTGATGTCGAAATTTGAATGAAGCAAGTTTTATTTCCGCTTATGTATAATTCATTATTGACAAAATAGTGATTTATTTTATCGAAGTCTTCCTGCAAATTTTTAATCATATCAGTTTCTTTTGTATTAATAGATAGCATAAAGATGTCATCAGCATATAGAGTTAAATATGTATTCCAGGTTAATGAATCTAAATCATTCAGATACAGTATAAACAATAAAGGCCCTAAAATGGATCCTTGCGGCACTCCAAATTCAACATCCATCCATCGACTACAGACATCCCCAATTTTTACACTACATTTCCTATTACTTAAATAGCTGATCAGTATTTTTAGTATTTTTCCTCTTAAGCCGATTTTGTATAATTTTTCTAATAAAATGTTTTTATCTAAGGTGTCAAATGCCTTTTTTAGATCGATCAGAATTGCTCCAACAAATTTACCTTCATTGAGGGCTCTTGTAATATTATTGTTTATTACAGTTAATGCTGCAACAGTGCTTTTGTTTTTTTGATAGCCAAATTGTATGTTGCTAAATATATTAAATTTATACAGGAAGTTTTCAATGCATGTAGCAAAATATTTTTCCACAATTTTGTTTAATACTGGCAGGAGAGAAATTGGTCGGTAGTTATCAAAATCTAGTTTATTTCCCTTTTTATATATAGGTCTTATGATCTGCATTTTTAGTTTGTCAGGCCATATTTCTGTGTCAATTATTGATGTGATTAAAATCTTCATAAGAAATGCTGTATTTTCTTTGGTTTTAATGAAGTGATCGATGTAATAACCATCATGTCCTGTAGAAAATTTTATTTTTAGTTCATCAATTATTTTAAAGAGATCATACATCGTTGGTTCAGTTATAATCATAGTTTTATTTATAAATGATTGTTTAGAAGAGATCCTATTCCCCATATTTTTCTTGTGTGAAGCTTGATTTTTAAGTTTAGGGACTTGTTCCACGAAATGTTTGGCAATATTATCGCAAGTTTCTTTAATTGGTATTGTAATGAAAGTCTCTTTGAAATGGTTATCAATATTTCCCTTATTTATCTTTTTCCCAACAATGTTGTTTAATTTATTCCATATTTTTTTACTGTCTTTAGCATTTTCTTGAAAATAAGTTTTATAATGGTTCTCTTTTGCCTTTAGTATATCTTTATGTACACTCTTTTTCAAATCATTATATTCCTTTAATAACTTATCAGATGGATATTTATATTTGCTAATTTTAGTCCAAAGTGAATTCTTCCTGTTAATATTATTTAATAAATTGTTATCCATCCAGTCATTTTTTTTAGTGTTTTTCGCTTGTTTCTTTCTAAATAAGACTTTGTTACTACTGTAAATCTGATTTATTCTTAATTCTGTTTCTTCATAGATTTGATTAGGGTCTTTGAACTTTCTTAGATAATTCCAGTCTACACTTGCAAGTTGTTTGATAATATTCTTATTATTTAATTTGTAAGTTAATTCTGTATCTGCTTCAGGCAGTTTAAGGTCCCTGTCATTCCATGTTTCTAAACCGGTGAAATAATGGTCTGCTATTTTTGTTTTAACTACAAAGCCTTTACTATTATCTGATAGGAATTTTGTGAAAAATGGATCAAGACAGGATTTTACAATTCGTCCTAGTCTTAATTCTTCCCTAGTTGCAGAATTTAATTTTAGATTGTAACCCATTGATGCCATCAAATTCTCAAACTTCTCAATATCGTGCTTTTCCGAAATATCTTGAGTTTCTTTTAGTAAATTTAGATTCAAATCTCCACAGATGACAATGTTTACCTCTTTGTCTGTATCCATTTGTTTAAGTAACACTTTTAAGTGTTTACAGAACAAAATTCGACTAGATGATGGTTTCCTATAAACTACTATTAGTTTGTAATTCTGATCATTATGTTTAAAGTTTATGGATAATGCATCATTTGTATCTATTTTGATTTTTTGGCATGCACAATTTCTTATTTTATTATTTCTCAGGAATGCTAAAATTCCTCCACCTCTTGCTTCATGTCTACAGACACAGAATTTCTGAAAACCCGGTATGCTATATAGTTTGACTTCTTCATCTTTTATATTAATTTCAGTTAACATAATAACATCCCAACTAATATTTGAAAGATTCATTTGTAACAAAAAAAGTTCCCAATTTAACCTGATACTCCTTATATTTACATGTAAATACTTCAGATGATTTACTTCAGTCTTGAAAATAAAACATTTCTTAAGTTCTTCAAAAGTATCAACAATGTCATTGCAAAATTCATTTTCTTCTTCTTGTGTGTTAATTTCCATTTTCATTGTTTACATTTTTGACATCTTTAACTAGGTTTTCCAACTCTTCTTCGTGTAAAGCGGCGCTATGTGGACTCAGTATATAATAATAATAATAATAATAATAATATATATAGACGATGCTCGAGGCATCCACCCACCCAAATTCCCCTGCTGCAGATGTTAAGTGGAAGAAGTACCACCATTATTACAGTTGTTTTTTGCCGCATGAGGGAGGAAACCGGAGTACCCGGAGGAAACCCTCGTGCAACGGGCGGGAAACAACCGGAGAAAAACCCGTACATATAAACTTCCCATCGCCAGGATCGAACCTGGGTCTGTACGAAGCCAGAGATGTACACTGGGACCAGGACGCCTATCGAATCTGACGCCCCAGTGCTCGGAGCTACCCAGTCAATGTCTCACCAGGAGGCACGGAGACCATACCGAGCTGGCACACTGCAGGATTGGTCTCACATAAACTTCCAATGCCAGGCAAACATCTACATTTTCTACGTAGTGTAACAGACCTTGGGATTACCACTGACCCAGATTTATCTTTTCACAACAAGGTACGTAAAGCAACCGCAGTGTCCATTATGATTTATCGAAGTATCACTCCGAGATTTGCAAATATTCTTGTAAAATTGTACCTTTCCCTCGTCAGACCTATACTCGAGTATGGAGTAGATGTCTGGTTCCCCATTTATGCAAACATTTTGTTGCATTGGAACAAGTGCAGTGCCGTTACACCGGATGTATTGACAACCTAAAGTACATCCCACATGCCTCAGCTTCCTTCTCTTTGGTAGTAATACACAAGGGTTAGAAATCATCAGATACTAATTTTTTTCCATCAGGGTTGCGGTGGTAAGGATATACAACAAAATTTTCAATACAATACGTACATCACCACCAGAGGATCGACACCCTCTTAAATTATTTCAAAAGCACGTCAACCATAAACTTGAAAAATCCCTTTTCTTTAACCGGATTGTTCCCTTACGGAACTCCCTTCCTGATCATGTTGTCACTGCTCCTCTATTTTCAAAAATACCTTTGACACGTACATTTAAACAATACCAACTTGCTTCACTTGCACTTTGACCAACTTCCACCATCAACAACAGCACAAACCAACTGCATTACAAACACTCGTTTCACAGCCGCTCTCTAAGATTTTTAAAATTTGTAATTTACCCTTCTTGCCTCACCACTGCTCTAACCTATAGTAAAATAGGCTTTATATAAATCTCCCAACATATCCTGTGTTTCCTGGTGTTGTGCTATCCCTATCACCACATTAACATTCTGGGGGGGAGGGGGGGGGGTTAGTACGTTCGGCATGCCGCCTGCATGCGCTTCTATCTGACTATATCTGCCACATGTCACATACCGCATGTATGGGTTTTTATACCGAATGGTTTTTTATTTTTTGTGTGTTACTATACCACGTGTTTCATACACTCATGCTTCTTCATACTGTATTTATCCATGCTCTCATGATTATTTAACATGTTAAAAAAATGCTCTCGATAACTTTTGTCAATTGATTATTATCTTGTTCACTGAACAATGCTTCGTTTTTGCACGCCACTCAGCAAGCAATTCATCCCAGTGCATTTGCTCGTCAAACAAAGTTATAGTTTAACAAGATTGTGTGGTTTCAATTCACTGACATTATTTCGAAAAACCCATGAATCCCTACAGACCTCCATGTACTCAGGTTACCTTTTCCCTCAAAATGGCGACTTTCAATTTCCAGTACGATTTGGAGTGAGTGATCCACCATGGTTTATAATAGCGCTCTTTCTTCCATTCTGCAACAAAACGGGATTTAACCCAAAATTAAGTAAAGTCGTATAATAAGTATAATTTCATAGCTTTATTCGTGGCTCATCCCATTAATTATTTCGAAAAACGAATGCATCTCAGGTTAATTTTACCCTTAACATGGTGACATTCCGAATGTCAGTGCGATTCTCGCAGAATGGTACACTTAGTGAAGTAAGCCTAACGACCGAAATGAATTTCTAAACATTAGTTTCAGCGAATATTGTTTGTTCGTTTCCTTTCATTAAATAAAAGCAGGAGCAGTTTACATTTACTCTTGGTAACACTACTACATGTCAAAAATCGAAACTGGTAAACGGGATCGCCAAGTTCACAATGGTTCGGCCCTTCAAAGGAGTGATATCAACACATCAAAACATTCGCCAAGTTAATCGCACCGACTACAGACTTTCGGTAGCAATAATCAAGCTTTCATTTTACGTTTAAAGTATTATTCGGTGCGATTAATTTGGCGAATGTTTTGGTGTTTTGATATCACTCCTTTGAAAGGCCGAACCGTTCTTTATACCCGTCTTGGTTTTTGATATGATATCTCCCCCCTGCAGATGTGTAATAATGTGCTACGCCAACAAAAAGCTGGACTAGCCATTTTTCTAATGTTTTTAATTTCATGTGACTCCTGTGACAGGACGATTCATTATCAACTTAGTGGCCTCTATCCTAGTTTTCAATTTTTTATTTGAATTTTATTATTATTTTTTTGTGAGTTGAGTTGAGCTTTATTATTATTATTTAGAAGCAAATACAAGGAGAGTCATAAAAGTGTCAAACCCACACACCACCAGAACAGTTGCCTGCGTGTGGATTGGGGCCACACAAAAATTTTAGCAAACTAAACAACCACAGACGAAAGATATTTCCAACAATCAGAATTCAGCATTACACATTTCGTTCATTCATATCACTCCTTTAATGGCCTTTTTATTTTGACATTTTTTTTTCGCGATTTGGACGTCGACACAATTTCTGAGGCAACGTTGTTTAGATTTGTCGCGACTTGTGTCTAGATACTATACACGTTGTTCACTGTCCGAACTTCTGGCCATCCAATGAGACACGATGACGACAATACTACAGTGTCCGCGGCCCATCTTGAGTTCGCCCCAGAATGAACACAAATAATCGATTGTACGTGTTTAGTCGCAGAGTGCCTTCTTGATATCCAAAGTAGTTACAAAAAACAATGGCGGCCGTCGGTTAAAGCCGCCCCCTCCAGGAAGACGTAGCCCATCACAAAATAAGTACAGGACTCACCCACGCTATAACAATGGTTATAACAATGCTTTCATACTTACGAGCCCTCCCACGCCATTCCCGTTAAACCCCTTAGGTTTCAAACTAGAAAAGGTATGCAGTTCGTATCATACTGCAAGCATTTGTCCAATTTTATAACTGGAAACCTTCCCTCTATATCGGTTTCGGTGAATAATGACGGGGATGAGCGAACTAGAATAGCTAGCAACACATTTGCATCGTTATAGAGGTCAGATTTCGCATTGACAGCCTCGTAGCTCACATTCCTATACTTGAGTTAATTTTTGTCAAGTGGGTCATTGCTCTCGATTTTAACACAATTTAAAGCTTTTGTACCAAAACCTCGAAATGTGCCAAAGGATGCTTCAGGATATTAAACACTTACGCTATGGCGTCGCGCTATACTGGTTTACGCCCTTTACAACTGAATTGACGTGATGTTTGTTGCCTAACTTGGCGCGACACACTAGCGTGTGTCTAGATCCAAGGTCCCGCTCCAGGAAAATAGCGACGCCACTACGGGGAGCGCTGGCCAGTACGGGGATGGTTCGAATTTACTTCCGCGGTAGACGTGTAACGGGAAACCGGAAGTTACCCTATATTAGATTACGCGAGAGGCAATACTCACCCCTTTTCAGCTTTAAGTACAGATTTAATTGAAATAAGCATGACTGGCCGAGTTTGGCTATCTATAAACTACTATAAAGTTTCACATCAGTAGATAACTCATTTGAAAAATGCAACGCGTTTCACAGAGAAAAAATCCGGTGGAAGAAATTATTTTTCCGCTAGGGTTATTAGGATATGTAAATCAAGAGTATAAATTGAGCTTTCGCTCATAAACATGTTAACCCTACGAAGGTGTGCAAACGAAGGGAATTATAATTGAATTAACCAGCACCACGATTGCTTCCCCCACCCACCTCTTCAATGAGCAACAAACGTCTGCATTTTGTTGGTTCTTCCCCCCAAAATAAAGATTATTTATTAAAGTTGGTGGGGGGAGGGGGGGGCGGCATGAATGTATTTTGTTTTTTGCAAGTCGAGCCCAGCATTGTTCAAGGACAACGAGAAAATTATATAAAAAAAGAATTCAAGCAAGCATTTGAAACGATGTATTGCGAAACGTGACGATGTGTAAACGACTTTCAACTTTCATCATAAGAACTGGAAACGTAGAAAACCTCCGAAGTTCTAAATTTATGACATTCTTTATTTGTTCTTGGAATCATTTACAACAAACGCGCCCCGAACCTCTCTCCTCCCCCCCACCCCCCGGCCTCCCCCAACCTCGTACCCCCATTTTAACACACACATATCAAAAGCATTAAAAAAGTTTTACCACCAACCAGGCAGGCAAAACTTGAAAATGCAAAAACCGAAGAAATGAAGCTTAAAATAAAAAGTTTCGCTAGCAGCACGCAAGTTTTAATGAATTTTTGGCACACAAGTTTCCCGTAAAAAGAAGATAAATTAAGACATAAAAAAAATCATCCTCTCTACCATCCCTTTATTACAAGAACAGGTGCGCCAGACGAAACAACGAAAGAAGGGTTGCACGAACGAAAAAAAAAAGTTGGAAAAGGGGGGGGGGGGAGGTGAGAGTGCGAAAAAAAATGCGCATAACGTAACACGCATTAAAAACTGATCAACGCTTGCAATTTTATGGTTTTGAAGTACAGAACAGAGCTCACAGGATTAAAGATGAGGTACAATTGTTGGCTTACAATGGAGTGTTTTAACTCCTTCAGTGCAACGGAAGTAAAAAAAAAAAAAAATAATAATAATGTGGCCAAACACGCCCAAAAAGGTCCAGGAAGAAAAAGCGAACACGCAAGAGATCTTACCGAGTAAGGGCGCTTTTACGCCAAAAAAGACTCGCCTTTGCATTCTCGCAGCTAGAAAATTTAATCGCGATGGCAAAGGTGTCGTTCGTTACCATGGCAACAACGCTACAAAGCTTGACTAAATTTTAAATCATTCGAGTAAATGCTTGCAGTTTTATAATACGTGACATTAAGATAAAAAATTATTCCCCCTGAGGAAACAAAATCCCCCATCGCAATGAACTCACATTACTGACTGTTTTCGTTGTGAGCCGGCAGAGCTAAAACCTCCGCCATGTTGGAATTTCAGATTGTTTCTAGCTTCTAGCCAGGGTAGAAGAATGTATAGGTAGTGACACTCTTTCTCTCACAACGGTAAACATTTTGGACCAAAGATGTACCTGCTTTCAACGATTTACCGCCGGAGGGCGCTGTCGTGAAGTAACAGGAAGCGCAAAGCATCATGGGGATCAAAACTATTTAGCGTCACTAAAACAAATTGATCACGATAAGAATACAAAATTAATCGGCTTAAAATATATCTAATTCAGATTAGGACATTAAAATAATTTTAAGAAAGATCAGAACAGGCTGATCAAGTTTATTTTTAAAAACTAACATTACGGTTTGGCGCTACGAGTGGAGCTAATTACCACATACGGTTTTGTGTTCAGAGAACGTTCGAGTAGCGTCCTCATCGGCCGTTCAGGCTGAAGCTTCTTCCGTGGTTTACGCTTAGTGTAACGATCTATACACTGTTTGAATCCAACACAGAATAGGTTCTTCAACTTCGGATGTTGCCCACGCACGAGTATTTCGTCTGTTTCCGCAGGCATTGTCGCTATTATCATGGTTACCATGGCAACGATGCCGCCATGTTTTATTTCAAGTTTCGCCTCCTACCCGGACCAGACAGGTGCTGCCTTCTGGTGCCGTTGGTGGAAGCAGGTCTTTTTTTTACCCCCCGTCTTCAGAAAAGCGTCACTACCTATACCTAATCTACCCTGCTTCTAGCTGCGAGAAGACGAAAACCCGCCTTTGCATTCTCGTAGTTAGAACTTAATCGCGAGGGCAAGTGTGCCTTTGCCGTGGTAACAACGCTACATAAGATTGACTAAATGCTAAATCCTCTGAGTAAATATGCTTGCAGTATTATAATCCGTGACAATAAAATAAAGAATTGCCTTACAAAACAATTTTCCCAGTTCGCTTCTGAACTCATATTACCGACTGTATTCACTGCGAGCCGGCAGAGCTAAAACCGCCACTATGTTGGAATGGTTCCTTCGGCCAACAAGGGAAATGAGGACGTTCGCCTTCACCCGACAAAGTGGGTTTCGCTTAATATCGTAAAAATAAAGACACCATGAGCTTTTACTGCGTGGCCATTTCCTTTTTTTTTTTTTTATATCTATAGTAGTGGTAGATTTACCACCATGGCATGCTGTTTTACAAATTCCCACAAAACTCGAAATAAAGAAACGATGGTTTATTTAGATACCGTTAAAAGACTACCGTCCTCTTTCAGCTAGTCGTTGCCAGCAAGGGGTAGTACGAGAGACCACCTTCAGCAGTGAAGAGATCTATTCTGGCATATTATAGACACTTTCTTGCCCCTCACCCCTACCCCCATCCAGCGATGACCGTCCATTACTAAACGTCAGTTTTCTACTAAAAAAAAAGTCTCAGAAGGTACAAAATACACCGGTTTGCTTCACATAACATAATGCATCAAAATGAAAAAAATAAAAAATAAATAAAAACAACCAGCCATCATAGCAGGCACAACTAATCGAGATTTTGGTAATAAAGAACTTATTTATATTGATGGTAAACTCCCGTTTCGCCAAATCCGTTTCGCCAAAAAAAAAAAACAGATTAACAGTTTTGCCCTCAGGGGCCAGTCCCGTTTCGCCAAATCCCGTTTCGCCAAAAACGAATTTGACAAAATTTTACGTACACGATATTTAATACCGTATTTCTGTGTAATCGGGCTTTAAAAGGCAAACATTTAACAGAGACAAGCAGTGGTAGAATAATCCCAGTTGATTTATTAGTGTTTTGAAAACTGGCAATACAGACGGAAAAACGTCCGCTTTAAATATAATTGTTTGAAATGCTTCGACGTCACTACGTTAATACCAAGGTTCTCACCTTTTAAGAAGTTAGTTATACACGTGATATTTAACCTTGTCCAAACGGGAATTCCCCTTTTGCGGAATCCCGTTTCTCAGAATCAAAACTGATATTCTTCAAAAATTTAACATTGCAGAAGTCAAAGAGGCATACCTAATTGTTAGTAATTTTGATTAGGTGTGTTTTCTGATATTATGTGTTTAGCCGCAGCGAGAGCGGGAGCGCAAGCCAGGCACGTAATTTGAAACAAATTATTTTGCAAAATGGGATTCTGCAAAACAGGTGTTTGTCTGTAAATGTCTGACAATTTCATGTTATAAATGTTCGTGTTTAAATGTTTCAATGCGAACGATATTTGGCGAAACGGGACTGGCCCCTGAGGCAAAAGCTGTTAATCTGCTTTCTTTTTGGCGAAACTGGATTTGAAAACACGGTATTTGGAGAAACGGAACGTAACCATACCGATACGTACGCCTTGGAAACCATTTGCCAAAATACCGTAAATCGTGGATTAAACGCCGATGGGCTTATGCAGTTAATTTGGCAAAAATAGGGGTGGGGAGGTGGGCTTTAAATCAAGCATTATCAATTTTCTAACCTTTCTGGACATATATGACAGAAAATTCGAAGCTTTTGAACGATCTCTGAAAGACCAATCCTTTTAATTGCTGTGAAGAAGGGAGGAGGCTTAGGTGAGAGATGCCCAGGCTTAGTGTAGGTGCTAGGAGCTAAAGGAAGAGTCCACTATTACTACAGGAGGGAGAAGGGGGTCAGTAAACATAGCAAGCAGTCCTATCTTTATTCACATCATATAACGTTTAGGCAATTTTTTGTAGAAAAACAACAACTTGAGGGGTGAGCTTTAAGTCCACTTTAATACCCTTTTCGGCGAAGGAAAGCCCAGTTGAAACAATACGCAACAATGTAAAAACCCATTGTTGCCGGGAAAGCCCGCTTTTCATCTGAAGGTGGGAAAAGTGCGGGCATTCCCTAGGGAATGCCCGGGGTTTAGAAAACGGCTTATTTTAACAAAACTAAACAAAAAACACGTTTAAAGTAACAAAGCACTATATTACTATGCCGTTACATTTACAAAAGATTACGTAATGATTGTAAAATGGGAACCGTTTTTAATCACCAAATGTTTGACCAGGTTTTCATTTGTAACACTCCGGCCTGATACATCTGCTACGACGTTCAAAATACCGATTTTTGCTTGCATACCACGGCTACTTTTCTAGTACTTTCGTAAGGATTTCGAGTTACGGTGACCAGTTGTTTCCACAATGTGCTGCTCCTCTACGTTGGGTCGATACAAAGTTGTTGCTGACACGAATGTTGTGATTGCTTAATTAGCCATCCAACTTAGCAATTGGCATCTGTTGCAACATTTTTGACGATGTTGCCCGAATCATTTTTACCCACGGGTCGGTTGTAATACAAAATGTACTTACTGTATTTCTTTTTGGGGCAAAAATACACAACCTCAGTATTTGCATGTTCGGGCCATTGATTTTGATACAGTCTGTGCACGTTGACAGGACGACGAGAAGGATTGTCGGGAAGAGAAAATGCGTTTACTCCCTTTGGTTGCACTTTTATATGTTTTAAATAAATCAGCACAAATTCGTGTAAATTATATAAAGGAAAGAGGAAAACAAGCCAAACAGCAAAAATAATACACTGGCATTAACGTAGTACAGTGAGCCACTTTTGGAATGGCATGACCCGAATTCAAACTAGCAACTCAATTCGTCTCCAGATCACTGACATACTGTTCGGCTTGTTTTCTTCTTTCCTTTTATATGTTTTAACCCACGTTGATTTATTTTTGAAACGTTTAATATGAATTCAAGGTATTCTCGCCCATTTTCATTTGACCTGCCAAAAGTTCGTTGTCTTTGTGTTAAAGTTCTGCCCTCAATTCTGCCACGCAGGGCACAAACATGCACATCAAAAAGCACAAACACGGAATACGATAAGGCAATTTGATCATCAGTAGCCTACCAAGAATTTTAGTTTCCCGCAACACGTTCAACTATTTTCGAATATTTACCAATAATGCAAAACAATGGCCCGTTACTTCAAGAACGTAGCAATACCACGTTCTTTCAAAGCGTAGAACAACAATAGCCGACAATGGGAACAAGCACTTCGCCGTTATGGGCATTAAGTCGGATAATGACCGAAAACCTTGTGCATTCCTAAACAATGGCTGCGCGCCCTCGGGAATTGTTTAGGAATGCCCGCGGCTTTCGGTCATTATCCTTTACATTTCATGGTTTTGACTTTACAGCATTTTAGGGGGTGGGCTTTAGCTTCAACTGGGCTTTTAATACACGATTTACGGTAAGCCTAAAAATTGTTCACATTTACAATAAATATATGAATATGGTTATTTAAATTAATTGTTCATATATGCATTGTGGGCTATCTTACGCTACTCTAGCTACCTGAAGTACCGTACCAAACGACAAAAAGGAATTAACAGCAAACCACAATAACACTAAGCAAGACTAAAATCCCGACTACCCTATTGCTGATGTTGTCAGTTTTGAAATCATGAAACTGGGTATTTAAAAATCAGTGAACGTGTTTGCTAAGTGAGGAGGGCAATATCCACAACAATGGACAGACCATTGTTAACCATTGTTACAACGGGGCTGATTCTTGCTCAAACAGGGCTTAATTTTTTTTTAATGAGTATATCGTTAAGTAAACTTAGGATTACAAAATGCAAGGCATCGTTTCCCACATGAGTTCCTCCAAATGGACATCTTTATCTTTAGCAATGCATTGTTATTCCTTAAAGGTTATAGAGGGGGGGGGGCCTCCTGAATGTCGTTTGTGTCAACGGCCACTTACGGTCCGATAGTTGCTAGTTGTCACCGTCTTGATGATTTTCGTGGCCGTTTCTATCCTCTGCGAGACATTGTACGTAGGCGATAAGTCTATCCTCCTGTCCTGGGTTTTTAATGCTTAAGCATGCATAAAGCAGCTATTGAGACACTGCTGGAAAAGAAAAAGGGCTCGCGTCGTGATGTCACTACGACGTCCACTAGGACTATTGTCTAGTGACGTCACGTCCCACTCGAGTCGTTTATTCGAACGGGTCAGTCGTATCACTTATTAGCGCCAGGCCGGAAGTCCCAGAATGTCAAGTCGAGTAACCATGATCTTCGATGAGAACACGTTCCAGCAAATTGTAGGCTTTGTTATGAACAGACTATGATGAAATCGTTTGCATATGAAGGGTTCTATAGGTCCTTGATCAAGAATTTTTCCCAATTATGCGTCCGTATAGAAAAAAGTTGAACCGGAATTAAACAGGTTAGTTTCAGGTTTTGACTATACCGCACGGAAAATGGAGTCCTATCTGTCGCTCTTCTTTGGGCGAACCGAAAAAAAAAAAGGTGGCTGCTTTAACGCATATTGACAATTCGGGTAGTTATGTCGAACAAATAGCTCCTGCTAATCAGGTAATTATTGTTTAATCAATTATTTAGTGTAACATTTGTGTATTATCAATTCGACAAACATGTGAGTCCGCTTCAGGATAGGGCGTACTAGGAGCGTAGCTGTCGAACACGGAGGAGTCCCGATATTTACCCGGTACGATAACGGATTTGGAAGGCAGCGCTACATAATCAGGACCGGATTAAGCCTCGTAGAGGCCTGGTGCTTAATATTTATTGTGGCCCTCTTCCAAAGTTGGACTGGCGAGGAAAAGGCGCCTGTGCCTTTTGGAGGGATGTCAGGGGTGACATGGGGGTCTTATGCCATATCAACTTACTTATTCATCTGATAGTAATGTAGGCCTGAACTCCAACTATCGGTAGGTGGTCTGGGGGATGTGTTATAAACTCCCCATGCAAAGTCCAAGGCCAGGTCCTGGAAGCTTTGCTTGTTTTAATATTCGGCTGTTATTGCCGGATACAGTATTCATTTTTAAAGCATCTTCTAATAGAGCAGTGACACGACGTAGTATTATTGTATATAACTCTATGCTGGAGCCTTAATGGGTTAGTTGCAAGGGGCACTGCAGAGAGAAACAGAAGGGCGTCATACTAAAGCCGATGCTGTGAAGCGTGATTTCTTAGACCTAAAACGCGCGAATTTTCTTGTTGGAGAAAACAACGTTATTTTCAGCCTAAGAAATCCGCTCTTCCGTTGTTTTTACCTCCATTTTTACGTAGTGCACCTTGTAGTTATGCCCTCCAAAACCCATACTGGTGCCAATGTGGCGGCAAATGTCACTGCTCTATAGTTTAAGGATCGCTGGTTGGTTGATTTTCATTTTGTTGAGAGGAATGGGGGGGGGGGGAAGGAAAGGTCGGACTGGCCATAATGCCTTTGTGCCATGGCACAGGCGCCCTTTGGTTCCCACATTCCCTCCACTGCAGAAATAAAAAAAATTCCTTTTTTCTTTAAACAATAATTTTTGAACAGTAACCCGTGACCGTAAGACATCCTTCAGGCCCGTTTAATCCGGCCCTGTTAATAAAGGCAGAATTCTACATTCATTCTACGATCACTTTCGATAGTAGAATAAGCAATAGAGAGCTTTGTCTTTCGTCTGTTAAGATAATATAGCTGTAGAAGGTAATTAGAAATTGGCTTGCCATTAATGTAACTCGTCTTGAATCGCGCACTTTTTCACTTGACTTAAAAGCCAAACACGCATTATGTCTAAATAACGAATGCAATATACAGGATTGTTCATCCTAACCCACTCCCCCCCCCCCCAACAAAGAGAGCTGCCAAACGAGAGACTTCTTCCTGTTCCCTCAACTCTGCCAACAGTTACACACAGACACGGGTAGATTATTAGTCTGTACATACAGTTATACTTTTCATCTGGCATCCGGTAAGGTGGTTGTGATTGGGGGGGGGGGGAGGTCGGCCGATTGCCTTGGGGGTCTAGACTGGGATCAGGAGATTTAAGGACTAATTTTTTTTACCCCAAGCTGTGCCAAAATAATATTAATTTTTTTTATTCATTTACATTTTGTTTTATAAATCTAAGTATTTCCGACTAAGGTCCATTTTACAGAATGAGATGTTTTCTTGGGCGTGATGGTGGGATAGTGGTTATTGCTCCTCTACCCCCCCCCCCCCCCACAAATAAAAAGCTACCGTGGTCGTATTGAATGCCTGAATGTTTAGACCTATAGAGTAGATTTGTATTACTGGAACCTATGACGCTCTCTTATTTCATTTAATAAGAGCGTAATCGGAACATTGGTTATGATGGGTTCTACGCGTAGCGATTGTGTCCTCTGTTCAACAAACGCTTTACCTGTCTCAACCATTGTTGCCCGCTATGTGCCGTGAGCTCATAATTTTTTTTAGCATAAGCAGTTCTTGTATTTATTTGAATTCTTGTTTAATTTTTGCAGGAGGTACAGATCTATGATAAGTTCTGGATTTGGGGTTTGTTTAATATCTCTGTAATGTGTGGCGCAGTGGCAACCCGGACCAATGCACTGTGGCTGAGGTTGGCGCTAATGACCTAGCTGTCGACGTGCCATTAAGCCTCAATCTCACCCCCCCCCCCCCTCACCTTAAAGGTATTACATTTTTAGTTTGGTAAGTTACATCATTATAGTTGTTGGTCACAATTGAAAGCCTATAAGGTTCTTAAAGATTAAAAGCCTATTTTCAAAAAATAATTTCTAGAGACGGTTTTTCGTTTGTATTCGTTTACTTTAGCAGCTTTCTTTGAATTTTCTGTATATGTATTATACGCAGCTGGATACGTAGCTTTCGTACTGTAATAATAATAATAATATTTATGGTAATAATATTAATAATAATAGTATTTTGTTTGCTTCGGAAGACAGACAACGTTTGCCCTCTTCCCCCTATCCTCACGTCAATTTGAAATGAATAAAATTAATACAAACAACGGTCCCGGGGCGTCAGACGAAAGTCTAACTGGAAACTAGTCTAATTGTCTAATATCTGCCAAAATAAAATAATCTGGAAAATCAATTAAACGGTATATCGTATAATAGATAATTGTATAATGGACAAAAGTGTAACTGGACAAAAAATATACCTGCGGTTTCTAATGTTATATGTACATACAGCCGCAGCGAGCGAGGCAGGGATATTAGGCGATTTTCCATTATACGAATTTCTCGTTAGACTATATACGTTCTTCCAAATATGCCATTTTCCAGTTAGACGATTACCCCTCGCCCGACGGTCCCTACTCACGACAATGACAAGGACATTTTCTAAAGCTTAAAAAAATGACAAATTTTCGGGTCCGGCTTAAGAGAACAGAAACATCACGGCACCACGAAAAAAGTTTGAGTCCCAGGTTGCAACGTAGACGCCGCTCAAACTTCACTATTAAGGGACGTAATTACAGTTTTGCTTTACTCAGGTAAATAAACAAGGACGGTCTGCAACCGTAAACGACAACCCCCCCCCCCCCCCCCGAATCCCTACTCTTCCACCACTAATTCAATTCGCTAATTCCTTTATCGTTATTGGAAGGCAAGCAACAGCGATGGGAGAAAGGAGTCCATTAGGTCGACGCGACGGTGCTTGACAAAATAAAAGCGATCCAATTAAAGGTCCTATCGTAGGGAAACACACGCCCGTAATCCGGACATGCCAAACAGCCGCAGTTTTAATTATTACTATTAGTATTATTAACAGGCGAAAGAAAAATTAAAAGCGGCTAGGCTTTTAAGTCGACATAAACTCAATATTTTTAAAGGTGGGGTACAATTA
>JAHWFP010014256.1:0-15896 GCA_023313725.1 Lithobius niger
AGTGTGAAGTGAAGTGTGAAGTGTGAAGACACCTCTCGGCTTTCGTACAAAACATAACGAGCGCTTTCTGAAGTTGATGCGTTTCTGGGAGTCAAATGTCACAATGTAGACATGTTACAATACGTTTGTTGAATTCATTTCAAATAAAAGTATGTATTTTCCTACCAAAAACAATCCGGAAGGCTTCCTTTCGAAATACGCACGTATCAATCGTGTCACACGTTGAAGCCGTTACCGTGCTGGCGAAGCTCGATGGCGTCGTTATTAGGCCTAAAATGTAACCTAGCGACAAATTCAGAGTGCCGTTTTAAAATTTATGTAATTAATTTTTTTTTATAACTTAGTCGTGCAGTTTTATAAAAAGTCAAAGTATGTACGTAATACATTTACTTATTTATTATTACGGAATTGTTTAAAGTAAAAATGTTTGGGGGTGTGACCCAATGAGACATGAATATCCATTTTATTTCTGGCGGCGTGACGCAAATCACCGCCCCGATATTGGATGGGGGGGAAATTTGACGCTTGCCCAGCCGAAGCCATGAAGCCAACTATATATGATGATGTTTGTGGGGCAGCTGCGACTTTCAAAAATTTTTAATTATCCGTAATTTAGAGTTCAGAATAATGAAAATGACGAGAATTTCTCTAATTAAATACCCAGACAGGTATTGGAAATTATCAACTTTTTTCATCACTCGTGTTTTGACCCAGTAAGTTCACTTTGTGCTGTTTATTGGCAATAATTTCCCTCCTGCTTCGCACTCTTGAAATAAGTGTCTGTCTAAATAGCACTCGTGAGTTTATGGGAGCCAAAACACGAGTGTTGAAAAAAATTATGGATAATTTCCTTAGCTCTTGGGATATTACGTACGATAATCTTTGCATCTTTTGACATTGATGTGCATAGATGTTCACATGCTGGTTTGATCAGAGATAAATGCAGCTATCCAAATGAGAAAATTTCCTGCAAAGCCAAAATCACCCAATTTCCCAGTAGAAACTTGGAATGCACAACCGATTCAAAAGCTTTTTGAAAATCGAAGAGAATAATATTGGAAGTGATTCCCGAAGTCCGAAGCTTTTTTTGGGTAGGGGCGAAGGCACTCAAAAAATCAAAGGTGCTGAAGCTTTGGATTTGGGAACCATAAAAATACACTAAACAAGCATGCCATTACACATAGCATTACACATCAAATCGTAAACAACGTCTTCCCCGAAGAAATTGCGTCCACGACCGCGTACTCAGCAAACATCTATCGTTATCATCCCATTATCCCACCTGCTCCTTCCACAATCTCCCTGCTGCCTGCTTTTCTCCGATTGGCTAGGAATGGGGGCACGTTCTTTTTTTTCCCCTCCGTAGGTTCGTGGCCTTCCCTCGTTGCATTCCATTGCAACAGATGCTCGCAGAAAAAAAGTACTTTCATTATCGAGACGACATTC
The DNA here is from genome assembly GCA_023313725.1 of Lithobius niger. NCBI lineage: Eukaryota > Metazoa > Arthropoda > Chilopoda > Lithobiomorpha > Lithobiidae > Lithobius > Lithobius niger. The sequence continues at coordinate 1,447 of JAHWFP010014256.1, forward strand.
GACAAAATGTTTCTTGTCTGCCCCGAGCTGCCTACCTTATTGTTGCACCTGCCATGCTAATACGGAAACGTCTGAACTTACGCAATTTTCAGTTGTTGGCTTTATTGTGCAGGGTGCCAAACAATGATAGCCCCCCCCCCCCTTCCTCCCAGAGTAAACTAAGTAAAAGGAAAAAATGAAAGTACCGATTGGTAGCCCGTTTTAGTGTGGGTTTACACTCTCAAGGTCAGTATTCAGTGTTCCCTCCATTGTCGTCACGAACAGCTTAAAGGCGAGAAGGGTAGGAAGACAAAAATGACTCAAAAAGCTCTGTGTTTCTGCGGTTATGAAGACTCGAAGAGTGGCCGGGTAATTACCCCGATTTCAATATCTGTGAAAATTTTCTGTCTGGACCTCTAGCAACTCGATTTAGTCGTAACAGGATCGAGGAGCACATCGATGCTGTGCCTCGAGAAATGGCGTTTAACATGGAGCTTATAGAGCAAGAGCAGTAACACGACGTAGTATTATTGTATATAACTCTATGCTGGAGCCTTAATGGGTTAGCTGCAAGGGGCACTGCAGAGAGAAACAGAAGGGCGTCATACTGAAGCCGATGCTGTTAAGAGTGATACTTAGACCTAAAACGCGCCATTTTTGTTGTTGGAGAAAACAACGTTATTTTAAGCCTAAGAAATCCGCTCTTCCGTTGTTTTACCCGCCGTTTTTATGTAGTGCACCTTGTAGTTATGCCCTCCAAAACCCATACTGGAGCCAATATGGCGGCAAATGTCACTGCTCTATTGATTCACTTTTGTCTTCCTACCCTGCTGTCTTCCAAGCTCTTCGTGATGCTAATGGAGTGAACACTAAATATTGAGCTTGTGAATGTAAACCCACAATAATATGTGCTACCTATCGGTACTTTCATAGTTTACCTATCATGCTTAGGTTTCGCTGGGGAGGGGGGGTATCATTGTTTGGCATCCCTTAAAAATGCCACGTTTCCTGCCACCGTTTTGTTGTCCATTGACTTTTGTTTCTGTTGTAATCCATAGTTTGATAGCCCATTATTTCCCCGTCAACATTGTGCATGTCGTAATAGTTCGTTTGTTACCGATTGCTACTTCACACTGCCTTCCGCGTGCCCGTTTTAATAGCTTCCGTGCCATAAATGAACACGCTCACTCTTTTATATTGCTGTCGTGTAAAGAATGTACACGCTCGCCCTTTTCTATTGCTGTGAACAAGATTGCGCTTTTATATTGCTACCGTCTAAAGAATGAATAGGCTCTTCCTTTTACACTGAAACCGTGAAAAGAATGAACATGCTTGCCCTTTTCTATTGCCGTCGTGCAAAGAATGAAGATGTTCTCCCTTTTATATGGCTACCGTGCAAAGAAAGAACATGCTCGCCATTTTCTATTGCTACCGTGCAAAGAATGAACATATCCGCTCTTTTATATTACTGCCATGAAAAAATAAACATACTTTCCCTTTTATATTGCTACCGTGCAAAGAATTAACGTGCGTGCTCTTTTATATTGCTATCGTGCAAAGAATAAACATGCTCGCTCTTTTATATCACTACCGTGCAAATAATGATCATGTCGGCCCTTTTATACTGCTACTGTCGAAAGAATGTACATGCTCTCCCTTTTGTAATAGTTATTGGTTAAAATCGAGCGGTTATGGATTTTTAACCCACGGCTGCGATTATTGGCCCGACTCTCGTATGCAAATAATCGCAGCTGTGGGTTAAAAATCGATAACTGCTCGTTTTTAACCAATAAATGATTTATACCACGGTTGGAACGTCAAGCTAAGTTGTATTTAATTTGTGTGTTTGTGTTTTGTAAAGATTGCTTCAAGAAATACGGTAATCTATCAGTATGTTGCATGAATGAAGGTCATTCCATTTTAGTTTATGGTGGGGGGGGAGTGGTAAACGGACGAGTTCTTTTGATCAACTTTGTGGAGGGGAGGGGGGGGGGAAAGACACGTGTCCTTTGGCCAGATTTCACGCTATAAGCTCGCTCTTTTTTTTGAAGCTGTTCGAGTGAAAAAACTTCGATAATAAGTGGCAGGGATAGAATGACATTATGCTGGGACATTCTGGCAAGGTATGTAATTCATTTTATGCGTTTGTAGTTTGAGAATTGTTTAAAAAATACGGTGATAAGGTATCGGTATGCATGAAGGTCATACCGTTTTAGTTTGTGGAGGGAGGGGGGGGGAGTTACGCGGAGTAAATAAGCTTAGTTATGGGCCAGCTTAGTTAGAGTGGGAGTTAGCATGGATAGGATTTCAAATTAAGTAATTCCTTTTGTACGTTTTTATTGCGTTGCTTTTTTGCACGGTTGTTGGTGTATGCGTTCCTGGTCGCGTGATCCGGAAGTGTAAAAAGTGTGGGTTATCGGCAAAGGTGTGTGGTAACTTGATAACCTACACTTTTTGCGATGACGTACACTTCCAGTTACGGTTAACGGGATTTAACCTACGGAAATATAGGATGGCGTTGAGTTAGCGTGACGTCACAGCCATGATATAAATATTGTTATCGTCGTGAAATGAGGGAGAATCTTCGCCTTATCAGTTTATTGTGCTGCGGTTGGATTCGTTGTCTCAATGAATGCCTTTCTTCGTCCGTTCCCTCGCCTATATTCCTACCTAAGCGAAATGTATCTAGACGCACGCTAGGCAACAAACATCACATCAATTCAATTGTCGAGGTTGTAAACCATCGTAGCGCGACGCCATAGCCTCAGTGTCTTATATCTTGAAGCATAGTTGGGCACATTTCAGGCATAGGGCCTTAGGGCTTCGGACAGATGACCAGGAGTGGTTAACGCTCGTTAAACCCTTTAAACCCTATTTTTAGGTACTTGGGGAAAAATAATAATGCGGTACAAAAGCTTAAATCGAGAGCAATGACCCACCTGACAAAAATTAACGCGTGTAGAAATGCCAGCTAAGCTGATTTCAATGCAAAATCTGCCCCTCAATAACGTTGAAAATGTGCTAACTAGCTAGCTAGCTAGTCCGCTCATCCCCATGTTAAATCCCATAGGGTGATTATTCATCTATTCCGAGATAACGGGAAGGCTTCCAGCTATGAAACTGGACGAATGGGTGCAGTACAATACGAACTGCTTACCTTTATGGTTTGGAGCCTGAGGGCGTAACGGGGATGGCGTGGGAGGGCGCGTAAGTACGAAAATATTGTTATAACCATTGTTAGTATTGTCGGCATCGTCTCTCATTGGACCGCCAAAGTTCGGACAAAGAGAACTGACGTACGTGCCTAGACACTCACTAGTGTATCACGATAAATCTAAACAACGTTGCAAAGAAATTTTATTCACGTCCAATTCACGAAAATTAAACCAAGTGTAAAAACAAAGCCAAAAACTGGTAAGGTGGCCACCAAGTTTTGAGTGGTTCGGCCCTTTAAAGGAGAGATATCAACACACCAAAACTAAATAAATAAATACAGGAGTGGCGCCAGAGGGGGAACCCCCCCCCCGTCGTGGAAGCCTTGCCCCCCTGTCGGGGAGTAACCGAGATTGTCGTCGGGGAACAGTCGGAAGACGGAGTCAACATGGCGACATAAAATTCGTAAACATTTAGGGGAAAAAAAAGATCAAAATAGTTTCCGTTTTGTTGGCCAGTAGTCGTACTTTTGCTACCTCATCACCTCAATTTACGAGCTGTCTTAGTTAACGCAGAAACGTCAACTAAATATGTGCAAAACAAAACTTGTTAAGATTTCTAGCTAAGTTTTCGTCATTTGAATTCGTGATAACAATGAACTGAGCGATTTTCAAATGGTGTACAGTAAGTGGCTAAACTGAAAATTGATTTGCTGCGTTAGACCGTCAACGCCATCATTTAACAGGGATCTTAGTTATGAGACCCCCCCCCCGTTTGGGATGTCAACGCCTTACCAGTTATCTCTGAAAGGAGAGGACCCGATTTCAAATGCCAAACGCGCAACGCGAATTTTGTGAGGCGTCACACGGACCCAAAACAAACGGAGCAATAGCAGTCCTGTGGTCAGCGTCCCGGTCTCCCAACGAAGAGGACGTCAACTCAGATTCAGCGTCTAACCAAAACAGGACTTAGAAAAAATTCACTGTGCTCACAAATAGCCGTATACCTTTGAGGGCCAACTGTGTGTTCTTGCTATGGTTATAGCCGAAACGTCAGCTAAATTTGTATAGAATAAAACTTGTTAAGCTTTCCTTCCCAGTTTTCGTCAGTTGAAGTCTAATCTTTATTATAATATCGGAGGCCGGCTAAAAGGAAAAGAAAAAGGAAAGTTTAAAGGAAAAATACTTCTCCCCTCCTCGCGCCCGCATTGAAAATGCACTCTCCCACTCTACCTTCAGCCAAAAAGGAGCCAGGCATGAGTGGTCGATCAATCTGACAAGTCGTCGGGAAGAGTGCCGGGAAAATGTTCCGGGAAATGTGTCCCGGGAAATGTGACCGGCCCCGTGCATAGCACGGGCTTCCTCTAGTAAAAACATAAAAACCGAGCAAAGAATCAAAATTGAAGACGCAGTTTGCTTTGTTAGTAGCCCTTTTCCTCTTAGCTCATCGCCACCGTGATTTTAAACAAATGCTCTGTTAATTCAGGTACGTCAGCTAAATCATCCGCCATTTGAAAAGTAAGTAACAGTACTTTTCAAACCTATATTATTCACTGTTAGTTAACGTTAATTTAATAACATTTAAAAAAAATTTAATTCATCAGTTAATTTAATTTGTAAATAAAATGTATGCAAAAAAAAAAACCAGAATTTTGGTCACAATTAGGTTTTCACGACCTCTCATGCTAAAGAATGTTTACGAAAAACACTCCCGAAATTTGCTTAACAATGTGATGCAAACGTGTATCGGGAAGCCGAAAATAAGCTCTCAAATAACGTAAAATGCTTCAGCTTCCGGGACTTAGCCCCGGACCCCACTGGGAGAGCTTACGACGTTCCCCCAGACCCCCTAGCTGGTTTCGACAGGCCCTTACTAAAGTAGAACACATTTTCACACAAAAAATGGTCATTTTCTCTGCCCCCCTGTCGGGGATCATTGCCCCCCCTCCCCCATCTGGAGTTGGCTGGCGCCACTACTGTAAATAAAACAAATTACAACAAAATTAAAACTAAACCAAAATCCTATAAAGAGGTGACTAAGTTGAGGATGGTTAGGCCTATATGCAAAAGGTAGTATCAAATTGTTGAAAACCAATTTCTTGTTGACGTGGCACTTTATTACACATCTGCACGGAAGTGGAGTTGAGTCAGTATACAATTAAAAAAAAAGGAGTGATATCATATCAAAAAGCAAAACTGGTAAAAGGGGGCGCCAAGTTCCGAATGGTTCGGCCCTTCAAAGAATTGATATCAACACAGATGCCATATTGTTTGCTTTCCTCGCCGATAGACGCTGCGGTACCGCACTTGCAGTTTGGTTTACGTGACATCTGTTGGGTACTGCACACGTACCTACGTCGACGTTGCGTTACCGCCCGCCGCTCGTGCGGTCGTTTTGCACCACAATTCCCGCAGTCAACGCAGCGGTACTGCAGCGTTAAAAAAAAACCGCAATTGCGTCTCTGAGTACCATGTGTGACTTGAGCGGTGCACACACCCGTCGTTTACCGCAAAAGCGTTACCGAACGCAAACGCACCTGCGGTTTCTCAGTACCTTGTGTGACCTGAGCCCTGTCGGTGATTTAGCGCAAAAGCGTCAACAAAAATGGCGGCCAATCGCGACGACACTGACATAGAACTATTTATTGGGGAAGAAAAAAACCACCCTGAAATACAGAATGATTGCGAAAATTGCACGTTTTCTTCGATACACTTCCATGGTTTGGGGCGTACTGCCGTTATGACACGGTAACGTTTGCATTGGCCACGTCAACGCAGAGGCAACGCAACGTCAACATGTTAATAAAACGCACGTGTGCATTGACTGGCTGCGTCAACACAGCGTCAACACGCGTTAAAAAAACGCATGTGTGCATGAGGCCTTAGGGTCTAACGAAGTTGGCGAGGGGTGGGCGGGTTATTTTAAGTCCCTCAAAACAACTCGAGTTTCAGCAGTTTTCTGCGCTTGCAAAATGTTTTTAAAAACCCAATCTACATGATTAAAGGGATATACCTCCCAGCGCCATTTTTCTCTATCCTCCACATCAAGTACGGCCCCAAAGATCTATTTACTTACCGTTAGTCTTTCCCTTGCTAAAAAACCGTTTTAAAATGTGGCGTCTAGGAGATTTTTTGTTGAATATTGTTAACTATATTTAAGAACGATCCGTCACTAAATGATGCGCGCGTACAATAATCATGACGTTTCATCTCTGTGTGTACATCTACTAATTTTCTAATAATTACCATGAGCTCTACAATCTAATAGACTAATGCGGTAAAAATTAAAATTAATTATTCCAATAGATCGCCGAGGCAAAATTATAAGACACTAGTCTAGAAAATTATAAATTGTGATTTTAAAATACAAGAATCATTCCGGTTTTTGACGACACGATCAATGGGTTCACGGTGGCTGGACTATTAGGCGCAATGCCAATTGAGACAGTAGCTATGTTTTTCACTGAGAGGAACGAAGCTACCGTCTCACTTGACCTTAGCAGTGATAAATACGCGGATGTGATCGTCGCGTGGGTGTTGTGAGGCAGGCGGAAGTTTATAAGGCAGGCGGTATGTTGCTTTAATATCCTACGCGAGCGAGGTATCAATATCATAATCAGCAGCAGAAGAAGGAGCGACAGCAATGCCTTCTGAGAAGCAGCTCGCAAGCGGCTCTTCTGCAATTCGGGTAATAGAAACGACCAACGATTACAGGCCAACGGGTGCCGTCTTTAGGCTTTTTGTGATTATTTTCAACCGCGACAAATGCATTTTTTGTCTGCTCTTGCGAAATTTACTCTTAATTTCGGATCTTGCCCCCCCCCCCCTACCTCCCCTTCCCCCAGCCAATTTGTTATTTTATTAAACCTGAGACGAAATTCGTTTAACTCTACTAACACCGTCGCTTGTTTAACTCTGCAGGAATCCAGGAGGGGTTGCTATTGTTGGAGGGGAGGGGGGTTGAGGGAAGGCCAGGTAAACCAACATCATTCAAGACTATCCTTTCTTTCCGTATGGGCCGTCAAGCCTATTATTTTTTCAAGCAGGAATGTAGTAAAGCGGCCAAGATGCGTGCCCTTGACACTAGGGGGCCACGCAAAGGTTGGACGAGACGCGCTCTCCGTCCTACCGCTCTCACACAGCCGATTCGCTCGCTCGCTAATAAATGCTCGTTTACCGTTGCAGAGCACAATTATTCGCGCAATTATTGCACTTCAGACGGTTTATACTTTTTGGCCGAGCTACCGATGCGCGCGAGGTCAAATATTCGACCGTATTTGGTTTGAAATTTCATGAAAGGGAAGCTTTTGGTACGTGAAGTGTACGAGTTCGAGATAAAACAACCTATCTCAAATATTTTCGGAGATATTGGGGATCTCCGTTAGATATTTAGGCCCTTTTTTTGGTAGCGGTGGTAAGGGAGCCCGATCTACCGGGCTAGTGGCCCCGAGCAATGCATGAATAATGGGAAACCATACTGAAAGTTCTTTTAGTGTGAAGGTAGAAAAAATTATTGCAAATGGTGGAAAAAAAAACATTATCTGCCAATTTCACGCATTGTGAAACAATGCACGGTCTTTTATCATTTCTACAGCAAATCTCGCACGTGGTAGCAGAGCATTCCATATTTCCTCGTAAAGATCGGCGTTGGATTCGTTTGCTTTTCACTTGCTTCACATTCAGAAATTGCTATATGCAAGGCGGAAATCAGCATACAGAAAATAAACTTAATATATAAAGTGTTGCTTTTGCTCGGTCTAGTAACGAACGGACGATTTTCAAACTCAGTTATATGTCTAGTATCGGCTGCAGGTATCTTTCAAATAATCTGTGTTCGACGTATTCGTCCGAGTTCGTCCTATACTCGAATTAATTTGGTGGTACATGTTTGTTTTTCTGGTTTGTCAGTAAGTGCACGATAATGCTCTCAGTCTTGTTCGGGTTTGGTTGAAATTTCATACCCAGCTGGAAAAAAAGCTGTAGAAATATGGCAGAATACTGCAGTGTGTTTGCAGATGTGCAGAAAAGAAACGAGTTCAGAGATGAAATTCCTGCCTCGATATTTTCGGAGATATTCGGGTATAGCCCGATTTTTATTCGCGGCGGCAAGAGAGCAGCAGCAAAGGAACCCAATCTAAAAGGCTAATGGTCCCAGAGCATGCAACTGCATGCCTCTCTTGCTCCGAAGGACGTAACCTCCGATAACTACGAGGTAGCCTTCCTCCTTGCGGTATCTTAAAAGTATATTCCTCGATCCTCCACATCAACTACGGCCCCAAAGGTCCATTTACTTACCGTTAGTCAATCCCTTGCTAAAAATCCGTTTTAAAATGTGGCGTCTAGGAGATTTTCTATTGAATATTGGGAACTAATTTACAGCTATGTTACGTTGGTTTCGTTCCTCTTTATTTTGTTTTCATTCCCTTTGAAATTGTTTTCGTTCCGTTTTGTATTGCGCACAGTATAACACAGAACGAAAGCAAAAAAAAAAAAAAAGGAACGAAGTACAGGTTATTACCCGCTTTCTGAGTACTGAGATTAACAATGTTGAGGCGCCATTGTTGAGCTCAGTACGAAGAAAGTGGGTAATAACCTATTTATCGCCAAGATTAACAATATCGAGAGCCCCCCCCCCCCCACCGCGGGGGCCAAGCAATTGTTGAGCTCAGTACGAGGAAAACGGGTAATAAACTATTTATCACCCTGATTAACAATGTCGAGGCAAGCATTGTTACAAGCATTGTTGTACTGAGATCGTATAAACGGGTGATAAACCAAAAAGCTCTAATATCATCCTGCGATTGTATGATCCTTTGCGCGCTTATAAGAACCATGACGTTTCATTTGTTTGCGTGCATGTACTCATTTTTAATAGTTTGTTAATAATTACCAGGAGATCAAAAATCTAAAAGACTAATGCGGTAAAAATTAAAATTATTTATGCCAATAGATCGATGCAGCCGCCTGTTTATGGTTTTATTCAAAATGGTACGTTTTTTAAGTATTCCACACCAAAAGATTACTTTGTGGAAAGGAGATATATAACCATACGAGGCTGATCCTGGCATCAGCTAAAGAATCCACAACTTCATAAACACAAGGAAATTTTTAATTTTCGAAAGGATATTTCCTTTCTTGGTCACAAAAACGCTAAAATAACACACATAAACAGTAAAATCTTCCCTACATGCAAGATGGCGGCATGTGGGGAAGATTTTACTCTTTATGTGTGTTATTTTAGCGTTTTTGTGTGACCAAGAAAGAAAGGGAATATCCTTTCGAAAATAAAAAATTTCTTTGTGTTTATGAAGTTGTGGATTCTTTAGCTGTTGCCAGATTCAGCCTCGTACGGTTAAGTATTCCACATTCTATGAGGGGCAGAAGGGCAGAAGGGCCTAACGAAAATATACATTAACTGTAAATTCTGGCATTCTTGTTCTGAATGCGTTTTTCCCTCTAGAGATAAAGTTATATGGCCCCCAGCTCGGTAACCCAGTGCACATGTGTCTGCATGCGCACCCCTCCTATAAAAGCGCCGAGGCGCGACGTGGTGTCAGCTTTTATTCCTCTCAATATGTCATGGTGATGACTCAAGAGGGGTGGTAGGGGAGGTATCGGTAATGTATATTTTTATTAGGCAATAGAAACAAAAATTAGCTGGTGGCACCTGGCATTTTAATGTTTCTATGTGCTGTTCGAAAATGTACGTTGACTGTAAATTCTAGCATTTACAGCAGACCTCGTCAAAAAGGCTGCGGACGCCACTCACAGGTTCCCTAGGGTTACGAGCTGGCCACTCAAAAAGTTACGAACTTCGCGCTGCATGTATAAGACACCGAAGAAAACAGGAAAAGGGCTCTGACCTTGTCTCTCATTATCATTATTTTTTTTTAAACTTCTCCTTATTTTTTTTAAAATAAAATTACTTATGGGGTCTCGATTCTGTGTCATAGTGTTTAAGGGGGTTGCACAACACATCGGGCAGCGACATTGGGTTCCAGATGATGTAGTGTCCATCTCCATGAAGAAGTGCGATGTGAAGACTGGTGTGCTTCTCCAGGGTTCCAGATGATGTAGTGTCCATCTCCATGAAGAACTGCGATGTGAAGACTGGTGTGCTTCTCCAGGATTGCAGGGACCAGAACGTTGCTGGGGAGAGCGTAAAGATTCAGTTCATGAGCTGTACTCCTGATGTTGTTGCCGATGCAGTTGATGTCCAAAGTTTAGTAGGCCCTTACGATGACCAACTTGATCTAAGTTGCGCTTGTCCTGGCGTAGTTACTGTAGTCCGTTTTCTGTATGCAGAAACGTGGAGCCCATACTGAGCAGGGGAGGCGTTCAGGTTCGCCATCAATCAAATTAGAGAGCGTTGCAATGACGATTGGTTGGGACGGTTCGCAAAGCTTTTGAGTCGTTGCACGATGAAGGAACCTGGCGTGCAGGAAACCACAGTGAAGTCAGGAAAAAAAGAAGCAGTTAAGCCGGATCGATGGACAAGGGTTGTACTTCATTGCAATGCAGGCTAGCTGCCAGAATTGTCAAGAACACCATCTTGTGGGTGAGGAGGTTCGTGCAGCTGTCTAAGAAAGGCTCATAAGGTTCGTGTATGAGAGCCCAGGACGATGGAGAGGTCCCAGTGTGGAAAAAGTCGGCGAATCATTGACCTCTTGACTTCACAGGACTTGACAAGCGAAGAGATACCAAAATCGTCGAGAAGGTCAGTCTTGATTGTAGCCTTGAAGACGGAGAGGAAGGCTTAGCAATAACCTGGACTCCAGATCCTTTGAGGCCTTCCTTGAAAAGGCCAGTAAAGAAAATCAGGAGCTCGTGCAAACGGGGAATGACTGGATTGACTTTCCATGAGTTATACGAATGAAACCACCTCTTCCTATGGATGCCATACATTTTGATGGTAGATCCCTGATGGCTGTACTAGTGATGCTGATGACTTGTTCTTCAAGAATTCCTGCCGCCTTGATGAGTCTGATGACAGTAGTCATCCATGCAGGTGCCGGAGCGTGGGTGTAACTTGGTTCCTTTTTGTTGCGACAGATGAATTGGAGCGTCTGGCCTCCCGGGTGGCCGATGAGAAGACGCAGAAGTCGAGGAAACCACGCTGCGTTGAAGTTTGATTAGGAATGAAGAGTGACGTCTCGAAGAAGAAGGGATGAGGTGAAAAGAGCTTTCGTCAGAATGGGCGGTGGCGAAGCATGCCTTCGTAATGACCAGGTTTGTCAGAAAAATCAGGCGTCCGGCGTCAAGGTGACCTAACACGGACGAAAAACGTCTCGCACGGAGCATTGCAAGAAGGGTGGTTGATTGGCTGAGGATGAAGTGATGTCTTGGATATCGGTCATGTAAACCGTAGCCGGAACTTGTCGACAAACCTCTTTTTCTGACGGGTTTTGAGCCGGAGGAGAACAGTTTGTACAGGAATCAGTAAGGGGTGAGATCTTCGACTGTCTACAGGAGATCAGACAACGGGAGACCCGAAGGGTCATTTTTCCTGGAAAGCACCCAACAAAGTGAGCATGGCGAAGGCTGTCGACTTGGTCGGAGGCAATGGCGGAATGGTCTTCTGGAACGACAGACGAAGGGGGAGAATTATTGCAAGAATGACACTGATTATTATGCCTGTTGAATGCCGAGGCAAAATTCAGCACACTGTCACTGTCAATTGGTGAAGGGTTGAGCTGACGTCTCTGATAGACTGCCGACACTCCCATCAACGACAGGTGGCCCGAAGAGAGACGATAAGGGTGAACGAAGGTAGTAAGAGTGTCCGTTGTTGCCGGATGGTGAAGTTGCGATGCCGTCTGTCGAGAACGATAGGCTGGGAGTGATGAAGGGCTATGCCTGAAGATGATTTCCCAATCTCTAGAAGAGAGGTGATGGTGAAGGCCACAACGGCCACTTGCTTGTCGTGGTAGGTGCGGATGGCGCTGACAGCACGTGAGCCTAGTCCGTCGAGGAACTTCAGATGACAGGGCAAGAGAAGCCGCATACGATGGGTCCGGCGAAGCTGCAGTCGATAGGTCCAGTTCAAGGGAGCTTCAGACGGAAGGTGCAGAACAGCCTTAGATGACAGGACCAAAAAAGCTGCAGGCGACAGGACTGGAGTAGCCTCAGACGAAAGGCTTAGAGAAGCTGCAACGATGGGTCGAGAGAAGCCGCATACGAAGTTTAAGAGATGGCATCATGTGACAGGTCTGGCGGAGCTGCTCAATCCAGAGGGGCTACAGATGGAATGGAAGCTCTGCTGGAGGAGCCTCAGACAAAGGCCTAGAGTAGCTTCAGACGAAGGATGGCGAAGCTGCCATCTAGGCTGCAACCGTATGCTGAAGGGTTTTCCGGATGACATATAAAGGGGCGTAAAAATTGTGATGACTGTTGAGTGCTGAAACAGATTCCAGTTCGCTGTCGCTGTTGACGATGCAGGGTCAGGACTGACGAGAGCCGGTCGATCTTTACCAGGGAGGAGGCAATGGCCGACGAAAGGCTGAATGTAGGTTGGATGACAAAGTTTATTCGTCGTTGTCAGACTGGGAGCTGCGACGCCTCTTTTTGGTGGGCGACAGGCAGGGAGCGCTTTAAAACGCTTGCGACGGGCTACTCCTGAAGAAGACGCCACAACCCATTCATGGGTGTAGGACTTGCTCTGCGAAGAAAACCGTTGCCTGTAGTAGAAGTCCCACTTGGGGCTCTGTACATGAGCATGTGCACTTGACCCTTGGAGAAATGTTGAGTAGTAAGAGCTGCGGCTGGTGCTGGAGACGGACCAGAGAGCGGCAGGAAGAACTGGATGAAACGTTTAGAGGAGGCGCAGCTGGTAGGCGAGAGCGAAGAAGCTTCTTGTCGTTTTTCTGGAACTTGACTTGTCATTTCAGTTTGCAGTAAATATCCTTGACTCTGCCAAGATCAGGAGTCGAGGCTACAGTCCAGCCACAAGGGACATGAGACGTAGTGTCAGCAGCAGTGACATCGGGAGCCAACGGAAGGGCGGGCAAAGGCGTGTTGGAGCCGGTCGATGATGAATGGCATACGCAGGAAGAAGACGCTGCAACAGGCGGGGATGTCGGTGAGGACGAACACTTGGGTTGATCATGATGCGACGGACAACAGGCGGCCGACGGCGACAGACAGGCAAAGGGTCTGACAGGCCAGGAAGCAGAGACGGTGGGCCGATGACAGTGCCAGAATGAACAGGCGACAGGTAGGGCGAAGGAGGGGTCTTCCAGTAGATAGTCTCCTTCGGAGTATCTTGGATCGTACCATCGTTATTGGCCAGCGAAGGACGACAGCCAGTGAAGAGTAGAAGCCAACGAAGGGACGACAGTCTGCGAAGGGAGAAAGCCGACGAAGGGACGACAGTCTGAGAAGAGTAGACGGAAAAAACGACAGCATGTCCACACATGGTGGCCGTTAGAGATGAAAAGATGACACTAAGTCGCGCCTCGGCGCTTTTACAGGCGGGGTGCGCAGACGCATGCGCACTTGGATACCGAGCTGGCTGCTATATAACTTTATCTCTAGAGGGACAGATGCATTCAGACGCGTTAATTTCACAATACGTTCTAATGTTGTTGCACACGCTGGGGACCAAATCTGAATGCAATTCTGATTGTGAGGGCGAGGTGTTAATTTCCAAGACCTACCGTTTCAGATCCGGGGCCAAGTGGTCTATTATCTCCTGCCTTTTTAACAAGCTTTCTCTATTCAGCGAAAATGGAAGAGCTCAACTCGACTCATCTGCATATCGTCAGCCAAGCGTGGAATGCGTTGTTTCTTTATTGCCAGATTAAAATTACGCCTTTTTAAGGTCAAACGAAGCATCGACCTAAGAATGCCAAAGAATTTACTCTCGGGAAGGGGGTGGGGAAGCTCAAGAGGAGGCAAGGAGGGAAAAAAAAAGAAGAAAAGTCACTGGGATCTCATTTATGCCATCTATTTGCACTAGTCAGATAGTTTTGAGATAAGGTAGTGAAAGTGTGTTGCTATGGCAAACTCCATTGATCAAGCTGCGTGTGACCAGAAGCGTACAGGCCTAAAAAAAATTCCGTTCAGAAACAAGGAGTATTGGCCAATAAGACTCGGTTACAGTGTAGGTCGGATTACAGTGCCCAGCTTGGTGAGTTTTGGTACTATAAAATGTAGAGCTTTGGTTTTCGCAACAGACTTCGCCATTGTCCAGCTCTCTACTAAAATGAGTTTATTTGAGATAATACTACTCTATTGACTCCGTTGTTTGTAAATTAGGCCCACTGAAACTCTTTGTGCCCTTTTTTTTCTGCGGCTTTTTTTCTTTGGGTTGTTTTTTCC
>JAHWFP010014256.1:22385-47031 GCA_023313725.1 Lithobius niger
TCCATTATAATGATGTTCCGTTTAGATGATTTTTCAAACTTTTTATGGGGCGTCGGACGAAAGTTTAACTGGAAAATCGTCTAATGGGATAATTGTCTAATATCTGCATAAGTTAAATAATCTGGAAAATTATCTAAACGGAATGTCGTATAATGGAAAATCATCTACACGGAATATCGTATAATGGATAATCCTATAATGGGTAAACGTCAAACTGGACATATATGTGTGGTTTCTGATGTTACATGTATAGCCGCAGCGAGCGCAGCAGCGCGAGCGAGGCAGGAACATTAGAACATTATTTCCGTTATACGAATTTCTTATTAGACGCTTTTCCATTGTAGGAATTTCGACGATTTTCCATTATTTTATGTTGTTATACTGTATACGTTCTTCCAATGATGTGATTTTCCAGTTAGACGATTACCCCTCGCCCCCTTTATTATTTACGCAGGTGTAACAATTGTTCCATTAGACGCTTTTCCAGATAGACTTTCGTCCGACGCCCCGTGCCTGGCCTAATCGTGGCCCCAGTGGTGTTTTGTTGTTTATCTATCTGTTGGGTGAAACCTATACGGTGTATTTTTAACGCGAGTTATCCCAGAAAATAATTACGATCAGTCGTTCCACATTTGGCAGCTTTGCATCGCGACCCAGAACGAGAAATGGAACAAGCGGTAATATTATCAGGGACACTTTGTCGATCCCTACAGACAATCTCCTTTATGCCGTCCTGTTAAAGGGATGTTCCTCCCAGCGCCATTTTTTTCCGATCCTTCACATCAAGTACAGCCCCAAAGTTTTATTTACTTACCGTTAGTCAATCCGTTGCTAAAAATCTATTTTAAAATGTGGCGTCTAGGAGATTTTCTGTTGAATAATTGCTGACTTTATTTACTCCGTCCCGCAGTATATAATGCATTGCGCGCTTACAATAATCATGACGTTTCATCTCTGTGTGTACATGTACTAATTTCCTAATAATTACCATGAGATCCAAAAATCTAAAAGACTAATGCGGTAAAAATTAAAATTAATTGTTCCAATAGATCGCCGAAGCAAAATCATAAGTCACTAGCCTAGAAAATTATAAATTGCGATTTTAAAATACGAGAATCAATCCGGTTTGTGACGACACAATTAATGCGTTCACGCTGGCTTGTCTATTAGGCACAGTGCCAACTGTGATAGTAACTGCATTTTTCGCTGCGAGGTACGAAGCTACTGTCTTAGTTGACCATGACTGTGATAAATGCGCGGATGCGATCGACACGTAGCTGTTATAAGACAGGCGAAAGGTTATAAGGCAGGCGGTATGTTGCTTTAATCCACGGCAGGCACAACCAGTAGGCAATGACGTAACGAAGTCAGTATATTGCTCTAAGGTGGCAATGAACAGAAAAGTAAGTGCTGCAAACACGTTCATATGCTAACACTGGAAAATATAGGAAACATTAAAACTTGTTCTGTGCTCCTGGCCTTTTCTACGTTTAACAGTGTCCACTTTTCCATGCACTATAGAGCAGTGACACGACGTAGTATAGTATTGTATATAACTATGCTGGAGCCTTAATGGGTTAGCTGCAAGGGGCACTGCAGAGAGAAACAGAAGGGCGTCATACTGAAGCCGATGCTGCGAAGAGTGATTACTTAGACCTAAAACGCGCGATTTTTGTTGTGGGAGAAAACAACGTTATTTTAAACCTAAGAAATTCGCTCTTCCGTTGTTTTTCCCTCCATTTTTATGTAGTGCACCTTGTAGTTATGCCCTCCAAAACCCATACTGGTGCCAATATGGCGGCAAATGTCATTGCTCTATAATGCAAGTCAGTAATAGTCTGATGATTATGTCGACTTAATTGCGTCCGTACTATGACGAGAGAACTGAGTAGATGTTTTCCGGACATGGGCAAAAAACTACTTTCTACTTCCAGCTAGGTTCCAAAGGCAGGAAGAGGAACCTCCAGAAGACATTACTGTTACTTCGTAAAAACCATTTTGCGTGGGGTAAGATAGCCTGATGGCTAGTACGACTATTTCGTACTCTAGAGGTTCTAGGTTACTATGAATTTCCGATTGGAATTTCCTAGCAAAATTGTACTTCTAGCCTTCCGGCACCATGGCTTCGGCTGGGAACATGTCAAACCTCCAAGCTACCATTTGGCATAAAAAGAGGAGGATTGACCTATAGAATATATACAGCTTGAAATGTAGCTGATAACCAGCCTAAGGACAACAATTCCGTCTGTCCCTTTACCCGGATCGCAGAAGAAGGGGTTCTCGAGTTACTTCTCAGTTGGCTTTGAGGAAGTGGGGTATAGTCATCATAACACATAAATAACAGATAGTGCCACGTACTCTGGTTCAGAGCATTGCTGCTGTGCTGTCATTGCAATGATGACACACCTCGCACACTTAACAGCATTAACAATGTAGGCTAGATTAAAAAATCGAACAATATTTTCAATGTAAAGATTGTTTGGTAAGGTTTTTAATCCAGGCGTAAAGTAAAATATAGACTATATCATTTTTACTGCAAGCTTTTAAAGCGTTCCATGCATGACGCGTACACGACCAGAATGCAAGCAAGGCACCAGCACTAGGGGTCGGACGAATATTCGTTCGTTAAGAGCATATTCGAGTATGGTATATTCCATTCGAATATTCGTAAAAAAAATTCTGTGTCGTTTTACGCTTTTTTATTTTTATTTTCGACTTGGTTTTTAATTAGTGCTTGTGGGCTTCCCGAGTCCCAGTCAGTACGCACTATGCTTTCGTCCCTCCCCCTTTCCCTCACAACCAGTCTGTGTAGGAATTATCCATGCGTTTTGGATTGCAGTTGAGAGATGACATCAACTTCAATACGATATGTGAAAGGGAAAGACACCTTGGTAAAATGCGGTCATTCCGTATTGCAGTTGGCAATTCATCACTTTTTTGGGTTGTGCTATGTATGTCTTTTAAGTTACCTTGCCTAGGATATTAAATTAAAATTGTGGTTATAATATTATGTAGGCATTGCATTGCAAATTGACTGACTAAAATTATCGGTATTTAATGAAAAATATTTGGGGGGGGGGGCTAGACACGGAAAAAAAATTCGAACGAATATTCGAATATATTTTTTGCGAATATTCGAATAGGTTTTCACCCTAATCGTCCGATCCCTAACCAGCACCTATTAGGACGGCATCAAAAGCGACCCTGGCAAATTTCAATTTCCTAACACACGCAACCATTTTACCGATTGAACACCTATGCTCGTGTATTAAAGTACCAGCTGCATGTACTTTATCTGTTCTAATGCAGAAATAACCCGAGTATGATTGATTATCATGAACTTATAAATTCGTAGCATTCTATGAAAAGGAAAGGAAATGTTTGTCACAGCCACCGCAAGGGAAGCCGTTCCGGCCACGCTAGGTGACCCAGGTATCCGTCACTAACAGGTAACGTCCTTTTCCAGCCTAAATTTGCGTTACTATCCACCTCTTTAATTGCGTAACACTAAACACTAAAATGCTTAATGAACCACACTGTATATATGTTGGGAATTTGAAATTTGCCAGGTTCGCTTGTGATGCCGTCACATATTTTGTTTTTTAACTCGATTTTCATATAGCCGAGTCTTCAATGACATGGAGCAAAATAAAGCTGACAATAGGTGAAACTATGTCAGTAAGATAGAACATTTTCGAACCAAAAATAATTTGGTTATAGGCTAGTAAAGGACAAACCAGATTTTTGTAACGGAAAACCTCTAATCGCGGCAATGCCTAAAGATTGTTTAGAATACATTCCGCCAGAATAGATCCGACACCTGCTGAGAAGCCTAGCGAACTTCCGTACACCTCTGTAACACTGTGGAAGTCATTCCCTGCCCGGCGAAATTCGAACCAAGGCAAATAAGCTATCCCAATCTTTTAATAACAACAACACGAGAAGATCAGAAATTTATTTCAGTGGTGCACCGGAGGGGGGGGGGGGGAAATTACGAGTAAAATTTCTTAAAACTAAAAAGTGGCTTTTCAAACATTTTTAAGGCACAAAAATTACTGAAAATGAGTTATCTTACAGGGCTCCGAGAGGGACTTCATCCCCTCCTGAATGCTCGGGTTCATTTGAATTTCATTCTCCCCCCCCCCCCCCCTTTTTTTTGCCCTTCCTCAGCTGGTATTGGATCTATTCTAGCCAAACAAGGGAAATATGTCGGCACAACAGTAATTCCTATTCGCTTATAATAATGAGGGCGTGTTTATGCTTCTCGCAGCTAGAAGCTAGAAATAATCTGAAATTCCAATATGGCAGTGGTTTTAGCTCTGCCGTCTGGCAACGAAAACAGTCAATAATGCGAGTTAAGAAGCGAATGGAAAAATTTTTCGGTAGGAGGAATTCTTTTTATCTTGTTGTAACAGACTATATTTACTCAAAACGGTGTTGAATTCAGCTAATCCAGGTAGCATTGTTGCCATGACAAACGACACCTTTGCAATCGCGATTAAATTCCAGCTGCCAGAATACAAAGGCGAGTCGTGGCACCGTGCTCCCGCATTCTTCGAAAGAGAGCGAGTATCGTTATCAATAGGTAGCTTCTTGGTTGGAGCCTAAAATGTCTAGCAGTAAAGTGGAACATGTTCGGAAACGGTTTATTTACTGTAAAGATGCTTTCGTCCATTTTGACTTTCCTGTGACTTAGTTTCACGCCAATAGTTCATTTTCCCCGTTATTCTACCATGTGAGGTGGTTTTAATACATTCACTCAAACCTACAATACTTATTTACGTGTGGGGCACTGGGATATGCGAAACTGTTAAGAGGGTAAGTCCCTTTAATGATTAAGCGTTTCTCTCGCTCTTTAACAACATCCGCTAAAATTGGTAAAAATTCGGGCGTGGGATAAACACACTTTTCCAAATCTTTTAACATCTTCAATGCACCCACCCCCAACCTCCTCCCCAACCCCTGCAACCCCAGGAAGCGAGACTTTCGCTGTTCCGCCTATATCTCCTTGACCTTGTGCTAGCCCCAATGCGTACGACATCGTGGATTCACAGTATTCACAAAACGCTGAAATTAAAAAAATACGGAAACTTTTGCTGTCTACGGCGAGCAACGTGTGTGCAGGCTTATCGTTTAAACGGGGATTGGTTCCAATATGCTCTGAGCAGCCAGACGGTAGTAAGTTTCGGATACGACAACATATCAGATATTATGTGTTGTGAATAGTTTTGTATTTTGTGAAACCGACAGCAGAGGCGTACGCATTGGAGGGGGGGGGGGTGAGAAGGAGGAAGGCGAGGGGGGGCAGAAGCCCGGCGCCCCCCCCGTTTCACAGGCCAAACTTGTTTCTAGTGATTTTTTTTCTGATAATAAATGTCATAAGTATTTCAAATTTAATTATCGTGTGGGCCTAAATTGTACAATCTCAAAAATACGGAGACAAAAATACTGTTGAAATTTTGAAAAAATTGCTCCATTGCCCCCCTGCCAAAAAAAGTCGCTGAAAAGCTGGTCCATGAGCCCCAGAGCGACACCGTCTGTGTTTGCTGCACTATTTTTGGGGAAGACTTAAGCGAGGCAACTTTCGGTAAAAATTCAGCCATTGTAGAATTGTATTTGTATTAGTAGGAGTGGAGAGGGATGTCACTGCTTACAAATCTGTTTTTTTTTTAACTGTAAGAAATAACACAGTGAGCAATAACAACGTTTTAAAATCTAATAAAATGAATAATAAGGCCGAACAACATTATTTTGAAACGCCAAACTGGAAATATCGTAGCCTAAATCTTAACATGGCCTATCGGATATTTACGATAAGGATATCAAACTTATCGTTATGTTTGTGGCGATACACATCGTGATTACATGTGATTTTAATTTTATCCAGTTACGCAGCATATTACGAAATTTTGAATTTTGGTACCATCTTTTCTTTTGAATGTTGATCGGCAAACGACCCGCTGTTAGGAACATCGTCTAAAATTTGTATGGATGACACAAAACCCAGTCTGGAAGAAAACCACTGCCTCTTTCCTCGAAGGAATCTTTTGACATCTTCAATGTTTGTCCCCCCCCCCCCCCTACCATCTCCCTTTCCCCACCTCCGCCAAATGCCCGGTAGGAAATGCGCTCCGTCCAACAATATCATCCTAACTATATACGACTCAAACATCACCAAAATCCAACAAACACACAACACAAAATTTAAAACACGGGGAAACTTACTTTCCACGGCGCACACGTTGCAAGCTTGTCGTGATTATCTCCCGTTTCCAACATGCTCCTTCGCGCAACAAGATTCCACGACGGCCAGGCGCACAACACAAATCCACACTCGAGCACACAACACAATGCCGGTCACCATCCAAAAAATATATATAAAATCACAATTCGCACTACGAAAATCACGATTCACACACACCCATATCCAAAAAAAACGACCTCGTCAAACACACACGAACACAATATTCAGGCCTAAATTCTTTCACACAATCTTAAGGCAAGGAGTAGGATTTGGCGGGAGAGGCAAGCGTCCCGTTGTCAGGCTTTCGGCCAGCATAGCAACCAAGACCTTGAGTTGTTGGCCATCCCCCCTCCCCTTCCCCACGGCGTCCGAGAAACCGGCAGTGGAATTCGCCCCGGGCCTCAAAGACGGACGCCTCCCTACTTCAGTTCCCGGCACACTGCCCTCCCCCGTCTCCACCACCCCAACCTTCCCTGTTTATCCCGGGGCACTCCCTCAACCTCCCCTCCTCCTCCCCTTCCGTTCACACGAGATGGGAAAAAAGATATTAAATACAAGCTGTTTATTTTATGTTTAAAAGGCCTCATTATCGGAATATTTGTAGCAAAAATGTAGTGTTTGGCAGTTACAAAATTGTGCTTTTTATACTCTCAGCGGCGGTTTTACGGGAAGACAAACAAGGCCAAAATTAGATTTTTTTTTGGGGGGGGGAGGGGTAGGAATTTGCCACCCCTAAAATTTGCTAGAGCAATGGCATCTAGAATAAAAAAATGAAAAAAAAAATAAAACTTTTTTTTCTTTTTTGGGGGAGGGGGAATTTGCCAACCCAAAAATTTGCCGCCCAAGCAAATTTTAGGTGCGAGAAATTCCCCCACCCCCCAAAAAAAAATTAGTTTTTTTTAGATATTCTAGATGATTTTTTTCTCTTTTACCTTAGAGACAATTTACCC
Organism: Lithobius niger; assembly: GCA_023313725.1. NCBI lineage: Eukaryota > Metazoa > Arthropoda > Chilopoda > Lithobiomorpha > Lithobiidae > Lithobius > Lithobius niger. The sequence continues at coordinate 29,580 of JAHWFP010014256.1, forward strand.
GTCATTTAGATATAGACTAGGCCAGAAATGGTTTCAAAATGGTATAAAATGCGTCAGCTGTCCCGGATCCCACTGAGGAAGCTCACAGAGGTTCCCTAGACCCGATAACTAAAAAGTGTGGGGCGGAAAACTTCGGAACACTTCTTAGTGCCTGTAGGAACGGTCCATGAATTTAGTAAGTTGAGAGTCCTTGAAAGTTCTTAAAGGTACATAAACCCTTCCGTTATATTGTGCGACCCTTTGAGAATAGCGTTTGCAACATTTACACAGGTTAGAGTCAAAAATCAACTCGCACGAAAGAAAAAAATAAGAAAATGAATGTGACTACAACAACAACAAACACAAACAATAACAACAAACACAAACAACAACAACAAGAGCAACAACACAACCAACATATAGTTGCCCAGTCACAATAAAAAAAAAGTTTCGTTAGGGAATACCCGTTAATGGATGATCTGTGGATTTAGGCTACCCACACTGTGTAGAGTTCCCAAAAAGTTTCTTTGTTGCAAGGGTCATGCAGGACGCCATTTACCAAGATGGCGGCCAATACGCTTTTAACATCTGTCCGTATCAGAACCTATGTTTCCTGGTTTAAACGCTTCCCCGCATCTTGAAACAGTTGACTTCAATCATACTCGGGTATTGGCTGCTCTAAATCACCTTCGACCAAGCCACGCGGTTGGCCCGGATGGCTATTCTGCTTTCTTTTTTAAACAAATAAAGTCTGAGATCTATATTTCCCTTACGTATATTTTCCAGTTATCTTTTAAACAGGGAAGGTTGCCCAGTATTTGGAAGACTGCGAATATTCACTGTAAAAAATATTTCCGTTTTTTTACGGTGACAGTCAATGGTAACACTGCTAACAGGAAAATGAACGTAATTTAACGGACGTCCCGTTATCTTGAGCAACGGTTAAATTTACGGAGCATTAATTAAGTAAAGATGAGTTGAAGTCAGGCTAAACAGTAATTATCAGTCTAATTACGGTACTTTATTCCGTAAAATATATTTACAGGCATGTTCCGTAAATATTTACGGACGTTGTACGGTGAAAATACGGAAATTTTTAACAGTGTTGTTCCTATTTATAAAAAAGGACAGGCTTCTGACCCTAAAAATTATCGACCAATCGCTCTCACCTCCGTAGCATGTAAAGTGATGGAACGCATCATTCGTGAGGATATGCTGGCTTTTTTAGAAACGAATAACCTTTTGTACTCCGACCAATTTGGTTTTTTACCTAATCGTTCTTCTACTCTGCAATTGCTGTTAGCCTTGGATAAATGGACTGCTGCACTTGATCTAGGCATCCCCACAGACGTTATCTATTTCGATTTTCAAAAGGCTTTCGAGTCTGTTGTGCACAGTAAGCTTAAGTTCAAATTGGCTAATATCGGCTTTTGTGGTCCACTTTTTGTGTGGATCGCTGACTTCCTCTCCGACCGTATTCAACGGGTTGTAATCGAACAGACACTTTCGTCAACTCGCGCTATAATAAGTAGGGTTCCACAGGGATCGGTCCTCGGTCCTCTACTCTTCGTTATTTTCTTGAACGATCTTACAAATCATGGTTTGATACATGACAATCCAAAATATAAATTTGCTGATGACTTAAAAGTCGGTTCCGAACAACTGACTGAGGAGGATTCCATTTTTCTCTCTACTCAAATTGCCTCTGTTGTTGAGTGGTCGGAACGCTGGCAGCTACCTCTGGCTGATACGAAATGTTGTGCATTCCACATCGGAAGGAAAAATTTAATGCATCAATACTACCTGGGTAGTTCCCAACTTAACTCTGTTAATCAGATTCGCGACCTAGGTATCCTTTTTAACCACGATTTAAAATCTTCCACCCATTGTGGAAACATAGTTAAAGCTGCGTTTCGTAGGCTTGCCATTATTAGAAGATGCTTTCGTTCTTCTAACCGTCAAACCATGGTATGGGCCTTCAAAGTTTACGTGCGACCAATTTTAGAGTATGCATGTCCTGTGTGGTCACCACATCTCTTACAGGACATCGACAGGTTGGAATCTGTCCAGCGTTTTTTTACACGGTCTGTGCGTGGGCTGGGCAAACTTTTGCCTGGCTGCCGCCTACGGCTACTCGGCTTGGAACCACTTGAGCTGAGGCGCCTGAAGGCGGACCTGATTCTTACATTTAAGATCGTTCACGGTCTGATGCCATTGGACCTGCCTTTCTTCGACCGCAGTGAAAATAATTTTACCCGGGGCCATTCTTTTAAACTTAGAAGCACTAAGTGTAACCTAGACTGTCGCAAGTATTTTTTTGCAAATCGGGTGGTGGCGCCTTGGAACTCCCTCCCCGAGGCTGTTGTTTCGGCTACTTCGCTGGGTGTGTTTCGTGGATTACTAAACAAAACCGATTTTTCCACCTACCTTAAGCGTCCATATCTGTGATGCAGCCATTAACGTCTTACAAGGACCGGTGTTAGTGGTAACGTATGTAACCCTTCCGTCCTCCTTGCCCATACTGGGTGCAGAATGCATTATTTATTTATTTATTTATAACATGTCATATCGCACAATTTCCACCGAAGTTAACGAATTTGGCATCAAAATTGCAGATTTTTTGGAACGAGGAATTCACTGGGATAGTTGTCCAAACTGTTTGCAGTATCCAAAAGGGTGTAATACGATCTGGTATTGTTAAATATGACGTGTTATCATGTTTCACTTTATAATTTGCGTGTGTTCTATCGTATTTATACAAAGGGTGTTTTTAAACCCTACGCAAACTTAAAGGGTGGATTCTATGATACAAAGGAAGGATGTGGCCCTTGCAACAAAGAATGTTTGTGGAAACTTTTTTGGGAACTCTTCACAATGTGTGTAACTTAAATCCAAGAGATCATCCATCAATGGGTATTCCCTATCTTGACATTTTTTTTTAGTAGCTACACAATTTGGCTGGGCAGCTAACAATAAACACAAACAACAAGCACCGAATTTTCTACCTCGGGAGATTCGTTTCTTGGGTCATAGAAAGCTTCAGCTTTGGCATAAGTATAAGAAATCACATACGCCGGGGTCCAAAGAGGCATATGACCTATGTAAGGTTCAGTATCAGTCTGAAGTCTCTGCTTGGCATTCTAAACTTGACTCAGCCGTTATTGAGGAAGGAAACATGTCGGCACTTTTCAGGCATTATAAAAATATGACTGGAACTGCCAGGTCCAAGTGTAGTAGTGGGCAATAACTGAATATGACTAGAAAGTGGAAACCACTATGAGCTGGGTGATTACGAAGGGGTACTATTTTAGGATTAGCCGTATTCGAATGCTAGGCTTAAGATGCTAGAAGTGATTAGTCAAGATATGATACCTGGCTGACGCACCAAATGGTAATGGTGGGCCATAACAGAAGATGACTAAAATGGGGGAAACCACTACAAGCTGGGAGGTTTCTGGGGACTGATGGGGCTAATTTAGGGTTAGTCATAATCAAACGTTAAACTTAAGATGGTGGAAGTGGGCAGCCTGGAGTCTATGACGGGCAGAGGTACCATATTGTAGTGGTGGACAATACTTGAAGACGACTAAAAGAGGGGAACCACTGTGATCCAGCAGATCACTGGGAGGGGTAATTTAGGATTAGTTATAACTGAACCTTTGTCTTAGGATTGTAGAAGTGGCCATTGGACAAACTGGATTCGGTTCCCAGTTGGTGCACCAAATTGCAGTGGTGGACAAAACTGAAGACGACTAAAACACGGCAACAAATGTGAGACGGCTGATTACTAGGACTGATGGGGGACTAAAGTAGGATTAGTCATACTAGAACCTGAGGTTTAGGATGGGAGAAGTGGGTAGAAGCCCAGATTTGATTGCTGGCCAAGGCATTACTGGGAAGATGACTAAAGTGGGAAGCACTACTAGCAGCAGGATTTCTGAGTTAGGTGGGGTTAATTTAGGGTTGGTTATAATCAAACGTTAGGCTTAGGATGGTAGAAATGGGCAGCCTGGATTCGATTCTCGGCTAGTGCACCAAATTGTAATAGTGGACAATCACTGAAGATGAATAAAATGGGGGAACCAGTACGAGCTGGGGGATTTCTGGGGAATGATGGGGCGAATTTAAGGTTAGTCATAATCGAACATTAGATGGTAGGAGTGGGCAGCCTGGATTCGATTCCAGGGAGATGCACTATATTGTAACGGCGCGCAATAGCTGAGGATAACTAAAACGGGGAAACATTACTGCTGGGGACTAATTTAGGGTTAGTCGTAATCAAATCTCAGGATTAGGATGGTAGAAGTGTGCAGCTTGGATTTTTTTGTTGGGGGGGGGGGGGGGAAGAAACGGGATTTAGCAAAATAGGATTTGGCGCTTAGCTTAGCGAGCCAACCAATCACTCAACAGGTTGTGTGGCACTGAAATCGCAACGTGAAAGCCCCAATTCATTCCCATGGTTGTTACATAACCTGCCACCGACTGCGATTTTTATGCCACAAGCGTGCCACAAACGCCAAAGATTGCATCTGCGATTGTGACGCGTTTTGTGGTTCATCTGCAACCACCCTTAGCGTCTACAAGTGGGATATTTACGTGTTTTTTGAACTCGTAGTGGAAGGCAATGTGGCATCATATAGCCAGTTATCTGTAAACATAATGTGGAACAAACTATAGTGAACTGTTTTGCACATAAAAAAAGGTAAAGTGTTGCTTTGCCAAGAAGTCTTATTAGTGTGCAACAACCATGCCAAGGTTTCCGTTGACAGGTGGTTCCTTAGTTTTGTTTTCATCTGGTCGACTTTCCATGGATCTTTATCACTTGTTTCCCTGCGTTTCGTTCTGCTTTTCTTTCCTTTCCATCCTGATGTTTAAGATTAGTTTTCCCCGCAGTAATCGCCATTTTGTGTCAATTGGTTGCACTTTGTCTTGTGCATACTATTGATGGTAAAACGCTGATAAAAGTTCCAACAAGTGACGATCGTTTCTTAGCCAAAACTACCCGAGGATCCAGTGCTTACAGAGACGTCAGGAAGGATAAAAGTTGGAGGGGTGTAAACCAGAAATTTACCCATATGATTTTTCATGTAGCCAAAAATTTATGTAATTCTTCCAACTGATTTGCCCACTGACCAAAAATTATGTAATTTTGCCGACTGATTTGCCAACTGGCCAAACTTTGGAGGGGCGTGGGGTCCCGAACCCCCTCCATAAAACGTCCCTGAGTGCTTAAAGATTTATCCAGTGCTTCAAGAAAGGGAACATGCTTGTATATTTGGTGAGGCCCTTCGATGTAAACAAAAACAAAACATCCAGGCATCGAAGCTTAAACATGCCTTGAAGTTGCCTTCTGCTACTCCTCTGTATTTCTAGTCATCTCAACTTTAATTCCGAAGCAGATTAAATCTAAATATTTAAACTTTTTCGGATCTCGAAAAGGGAAAGGGACATCTTTGAGAGGTGTGTGATTTAAGAATACTCTTCGTTAATGTAGCAAGCAAGTAAAATATTGTCTGACTCTGATACGCTGACGTGTATTACATCAAGAATTTGTAGGGGGTTACACAATTACATGAATTTGAAGTGACTCAGACTGCGTTAACTGGTATAGATCACTGAAAATTGGTAAAATCAAGTCCAAGAACTGTAAGTACAATTTTGTAGTGGGTTTTCTCAGCTTGTTCAAAATAATCTCGCAAGCTGCAAGCCTGTCTGTTAGGACAGCACCAGTAAAGAAATTTAAGTATGTCGTATTGCTCTAAAGTGTCCGCGGCCTATCTTGAGTTCACCCCAGAACGACACAGATAATCACTTGTATGGTTTTGGTAGCAGAGTGCCTTGTTGATATCCAAGATGGTTACAAAAACAATGGCGGCCGTCGACTAAAGCCGCCCCTTCCAGGAAGACGTAGCCGCTCATAAATACTTGCATAACTCAAGACAGGCCCCGGACGCTATAGGCGGCAACGGACGTGCAGCGACAGCAATCGTGTTTGAGACAGATGTAAAACCTTATGTGGTTTCACATTGACAAATTCTTGAAACACTTTTAATTGTCTAATTAGTTTTGGGCTTGAACTATAATAACTGTAGACGTCTCTTGCCAGATCTTCGACTTCCCTTGGTAATATTAGGCAACCATTAGAATCACACGTCAGAGCAAAAGAATAGCAAATACATTTCATCACAAACAGTCTTGGGATGTCACCTTTTAGAAGTGATAAGGAATGATGAGCATATAACATGTAATTTGTGCGGTCTACTGCAAAGACGATCATGCTTTGTTTCTATGGCCTTTTTTGTTATCTTCAAACAGCTTCACTACACTTTTGTGCAATGTGGTGGCTGTTGCACCAGTCAAAGGGATAAATCCGTCCTAAGAAGGCGTCAGTGACTGTACCTTCACACAAAACTCGAGCAACCAAACATAGGTGCTTCACACAAAACTTGGCTCGACTTGTCCACAATCGATGAAAATTTGTTCACGTTCAACGCAGCAATTAGATCACCTTTACTTTGCTTTCCACACACATTTCTGGTAGATTGGTAGTTTTGGTAGATTGTCTGCCACTCTAATTGGTAGGTCATGTTCACAACTAAAAGCGACAAGACGGACTTCCCATTCATTCTTTGACCTTATGATCAATTTTTGACCTGCTACAGCTACCATGTTCATGAGTGTTGGTTGTTTTTGTAGCATAGCACATCCATTATTTTCCATCAGCATGTTTGAGTATGTCACTCTTACCCCCAATTAAGTTCAAACGAACATTAGAAGTGCACAAATGCCCAGCCTTTATCACTTTGCTCCAATCGGTTTTTCAATATGGGATCTTTCAACCAAATATCACAGTAAATTATGTTTCTGAATGTCTCACCTTTTTCTTTCTGTGAGAGCTAAAAGATTCTTCACTGTCAGTCAGATTGTTGTCTGTAGAGGATTCCATCGTCCGTTTTTAGCAACGTTTAAGTCACAGCTTGGTGATCTGCTGATAACGATCATTTGCTGACTGTGATTCTGTTGTAACAGTGGACACAAGCGGTCGCGAGAAACACCGGATATTTCGTTTCTGTTTCTTTGAACCACTTTAATTTTGCCTCCTATCCTTCCTGGGCGGCCACCTGTAAGTTAAAATGGAGGCCGCGCACGAAAAATTCCAAAAAAGTCTGTAAATTTTAATGAATTTCAGTAAAAAATTTGTCTGGAAAATGCGTGAAAATCTGTAGATATACAAATTTATCTGTGGATCTGGCAACCCTGGTCAGAATTATGTAGTTGTGGTCCACGGTTAACGTCATTTCAGCGATCTCTCAAGACAAGACATGGCTGTACTAACCTGTCAGCCGGATCTTGAGGGCAAAATAGCATACACAAGTCAGTTATGCAAGATGGCTGCTAAGTCAGGGTGATTCACCAGTTGTCAAGGCCTGTCATTTGGGGGTGTTGACAATGATGAGCACAAGTGAATTTCGGTGCAATTGATTCAACATTGGGGAATTCTGGATAGTGAATAGATGGTACTGAATTTTTTAAGGCTTCAGTTCGGCATCACTTGATTTGGTCTTAACTAGGGTATTTTCCAAAACTATCAAAGTTGGTAGAAAATGACTTGATGGCTGCCATCAATTCGGTCCACATTCCTCAAGTTTGCTTAACTTGGTAAGTCATTCGTTAGAATGACATTGTCTAGATTTGCTTTGATTTTGATTTGAAATGCCTTGTCTCGTTCTGATTCAGACTACAGTCGCACAATCAACACTATCGTCTAAATTCTGCACAATTTCCTCAATTTTGCTGGAATTTTCCTGAAATTATGGGTATTGAACTTTGGTTAAATTGTGTGAAAGTGAATGCAACTGGTCAAACATTTCCTGAATTAGCTAGGAATTGACAGGAACTGAGACTGGGTCAATTTGCAGTTAACGAATTGGAATTGAATTGCCAGAATGAAAATGGAGAATAACTGATTGGAATGGATTTGAAATAGTCAATACAAATATTCATCAGTGACTTGGAATTGCATTGAAATACCGCAATGATTTGATTGGAACTGAATTTGACTCAGGAATTTGAATTGGAATTGAGCTGAATGTAATTGCTTCTCTGTGAAATTTAAGGAGGAGTGGACTGGATTCGCCTTTCACTTGAGAGGTAATTGACTCACATCTGTCTAAATGGATACCCATTACTGGGTTGTTAGTTATACCCCTAAAATGAACATTAAGTCAAAAGCCAACATTAAAACATTAAAGACATTAACAACCGTATTCCAGAAATCCACTCAAGTATGACAGTGCAAATCTGAGTGCAAATATCTGAGGTATAAGGGTCAACAATTTTAGTACAGCCACAATAGCTAATGTAAGTGTCCTAATATCTGAGGGTATTTCTATAGATGCGTTTTGACCCTTACACTTACCTTTAGCCCCACTCACACTTGAGTGTATTTCTGGAATACATCTGTTTAACTTCGTGTAGAGGCAGTCAGCAGCTTGCACAGACCCTTGGGCAATTTTTAGTGAAAAGCCACAGTAGGGTTTTTTTTTTCTCGGGACCTTTTTTCTTTGCTGTTTTTACCCATTTTTGTCCATTTCTTCCCCTATCTTAGCCTTTTCGGCTCTATTTTTTTTTGTCTTTTTAGGCCCTTTTTGACCACTGCACCAGCTAATATCAGCAGAAAACGCTTTTTTTTAACAAAAAGGGCATTTTGCGAAAAGAACAGGGGCATTGCGTCCCCCCCCCCCACCCTTCCAAGCACGCCACTGGAAGCGGTGTGAATTTGGAAATTAAATTTAAAATATTTATAAAACTATGTAAAATTTAATTTTTGTTTTAAAAATCACTGATAGATGTCAACAGAGGTGAATTTCCAAAAAACTGTTCTCTCTAAACATACCTACGTCGCCTGGCAAGGTCATGAAACAATGTTTCGTGGGCAGTGGGATAACTAGAGGGGGGACGAGGGATGGCGATTATCCCCCACCCGTAGGCTTTTGAAGGCTTATTCGGCAAATTAGCGAAGTCACTCTTCATTTATATTTTTTACTTTTTTAGACATTCAAAGACAAAAAAAAAAATTTGGATGCAGTTATTTACCACTGGATGGCTGTATTTCGAGTTGGAGGACGCAACTTTCATCCTACCTAATTTATACTTCTACTGTTTTTGCCTTAAAGGGCAATTACATCCATTTTGACATGCATGTTTGATTTTTGGATCACTTACACAATAACTAAACACAAGAATTGCGGTAAGAATACGTTACTTACGTCCGATACAACAATTTAATTACTGCATGACCAAAACACGACACGGAGATCGCCATTGTTTTGCTGGAACGATCAGAAATTAATGCCATCAAATGTCACTTTTTGATTTCGACTCGCAGCCGATTGAGATAGCTATATTGACTGTGAGGAGCTCAAGCGTCTGGTGGCCTTAGCTGTCCGGCAGTGTAGTGGCCAGCTAAGACCGTCAGACGCTTGAGCTCCTCACAGTCAATACAGCTATCTCAATGGGCTGCGAGTCAAAATCGAAGAGATCCGTCTGTCGGCATTAATTTCTGCGCGTTCCAGCAAAACAATGGCGACCTCCGTGTCTTGTTTTGGTGATGCAGTAATTAAATTGTTATACCGGACGTACGCAACGTATTCTTACCGCAATTCTTGTTTTTAGTTATTGTGTAAGTGATCCAAAAGTCAAACATGCTTGTCAAAATGGATGTAATTGCCCTTTAACTTAGACTACTAAAACAATAAGATAACAAATGGAAAAATTAAAAATAGTCCATTAATTGGTAGATCAATTTAATTCAACTTAGTAACTCTTTTTGTGTTTACAACTGTTCAAAAAGTAAATGATTTTAACAGACAAGTGTCTTGGGGCTGGACGGGAATGCCGTTTTAATTTGAAGATCAAGCCCAAACGTATATTGACAGCACGACAATCTGCAAAGATGAAAACAGTAAGACAATTACGAACTCCGTATTTTGCTTAAAATAACCAACATTTCTAACAAAGCATCGGGAGTGTTTAAAAAGTAAGGTGCAACAGGCGTATTCCAGAAATCTGCTCAAGTGTGAGTGGGGCTAAATGTGACGGTGTAAGGGTCAAAACGAATCGACAGAAATACCCTCAGATGCAAGGACACTCACATTCGTTTTATTTAGTGGCTGTACTAAAATTGTTGACGTTAGATTTTTGCACTCACATTTGCCCTCTCGCACTCACACTGGAGTGGATTACTGGAATACGGCTGTTAGTTATGAAAAAGTGAAAGATTTACAAGGTTCGAAAATGCCAAAAAAAGAGCACAAATGCGTCAGCTTCCGGAGCTCCCCCTGACCCCGTAGCTGTTCTTAGTTTGTCCCTCCACACCATTCGGCTAAATTGCTAGTGTTGCCCCCATCAGTACAAAACCCTACTTACGCCACTGTTCGTACCGCCAATTTGTCCACTCATCTAATATCCTCGTAGGGTCCGACCTGTGTTTATAGAGCAGTGACATTTGCCGCCATATTGGCACCAGTACAGGTTTTGGAGGACATAACTACAAGGTGCACTACATAAAAATGGACGGAAAAACAACGGAAGAGCGGATTTCTTAAGCTTAAAATAACGTTGTTTTCTCCAACAACAAAAATCGCGCGTTTTAGGGGTAAGAAATCACTCTTAACAGCACCGGCTTCAGTATGACGCCCTTCTGTTTCTCTCTGCAGTGCCCCTTGCAGCTAACCCATTGAGGCTCCAGCATAGAGTTATTTACAATAATACTACGTCGTGTCACTGCTGTATTACAAGCATGGTAAAACCTAACGAGATTTCGTTGTTTCCGTACTTGGTAAAGACTTTCAGCGAATGATAAAAACCGCATACAAGCCTGTCGGAATGACGAAGCAAATTACTGGAGTCGTCCGTCCATCTTGGAAGAGTTCAAGAGAATCGTCTGAGAAAACGCCCTCTCGGCGCCCATGATACTTGTTGAATTTAAATAGACCTCGCGTTTTCGGTTCTGCTTCGATGCGCGCCATTTCCCGCGCTCATTGCACGCACGAAAAAACGAAAACGAGATGAAGGTGACTTGCGAAACGGAACAGACAAAACGGTATCACTAAAAGGAGAAAGCAGTTTAACGCTTCAGAGACGGAAAACGGTTCTTTTTTTTTTTTTTTAGTGAAGAGCAGCAGCGAATGGCGTTAAATTCCGAACCGGAAGAAAACAATCAAGAGTCTAAATAATTTCAGCTTTTAGTCTTCTTGCAACTGGACTGGCTTTTAAAATAGAAAATAAACGCCGAATCGAGTACCCGTTTAACGTTTTTGTTATGTCCGATGGTTTGGCATCAATTGAAACTGAAACCTAAAGCTGAAACTAGCTCTGCAGAGGAATTTAAAAACATGTTTAGTAACGTATATACTTTCACTTGAGCTCTCTCGAAATCCATTAGAGATGACAGAAGTATATAAAGTTCTGTTGTAATGAAGAGTAACAAACTCTGATTCAATATACTCGAGCGCTTGAAAAGGGTTACATCATTACCGCAATATTTTAAAACGCAGCCAGTAATACTGAAAATAAAAACTCCAATCGTTGTCTAGACTTCAGTGGTGTGTGATGGGTGAGGGGGCTCGGCACCCCTGGAACAACAGAAGGGTGGGTGGGGGTTGGGGGGGGGGGAGGTGACGCTGCCGCAGTAGTAGAAAACAAAAGGCCGCCAAAAGGGGTACTAAAAATTGACCTGGGGGTGCGGTGCGGTTTCTGAGTGAGATGTGGTCGGTGGCCTTTTAAACATTTTTTTACCGAACCGGAAAGAAAAAAATTCAATTCCCTGTGTTGTTGCGGAGTACAACATCTGTGTGTTAATGCCAGATTCAGCCTGGTTCAGAGTGCACATGTTACACATTTGATAAAAGTCTTTCTTTTGATTCAGGTCTTTAGTTGTGACAGGAAGGACTGCTCCAGATAAATGGAATATCGAAAACCAAAACTCGTAAAAGGGCCACCAAGTTCCGAATGGTTCGGCCCTTCAAAGGAGTGATATCAACACACCAAAACTTTCACCAAGTTAATCGCACCGCTTAATAGTTCGAAGGTTAAATGAAAACTACAACATTGGTACTTTCGGTAGCAATGTTCAAGTTTTCAATTAACGTCCAAAGTATTATTCGGTGCGTTAAGTTAGCGAATGTTTTGGTGTGTTGATATCACTCCTTTTAAAGGCCGAACCATTCGGAACTTGGCGGCCCTTTTACCAGTTTTCCTTTTTTTAAATTGAGTATTGGGTCAACTCCACTACTGTGCAGATGTGTACTATAAAGTGCCACATCAACAAGAAATTGGTTTTCAACAATTTGCTACTACCTTTTGCCTATAGGCCGAACCATTCTCAACTTAGTCACCTCTTTATGGGTTTTTGGTTTGGTTTTAATTTTGTTGTAATTTGTATTACAATATTTAGTTAGTTTTGGTGTGTTGATATCACTCCTTTGAAGGGACGAACCACTCTCAACTTAGTGGCATCTTTACCAGTTTTTGGCTTTGTTTATTTTGCTTTCTTTTTACAGTTGGTTTATTTTTCGTGAATTGGACGTGAATACAATTTCTTTGCAACGTTGTTTAGATTTATCGATCGATGCACTAGTGTGTGTCTAGGCAATACGTCAGTATCCACGTTCTCATTGTCCGAACTTTGGCCGTCCAATGAGAGACGATGCCGACAATACTAACAATGGTTATAACAATATTTTCGTACTTACGCCATCGTACGCCATCCCTGTTACGCCCCTAAGCTCCAAACCATAAAAGGTATGCAATTCGTATTGTACTGCACCCATTCGTCCAATTTCATACCTGGAAGCCCCCCCCCCCGTAATCTCGGTATCGATGAATAATCGCCCTATGGGATTTAACATGGGGATGAGCGAATTAGCTAGCTAGCTAGCTAGTAGCTAGTTTACAACGTTATTGAGGGTCAGATTTTGCATTGAAAGCAGCTTAGCTGGCATTCCTACACGATTTTTCATTGCTCTCGATTTCAACACAATTTAAGCTTTTGTAACGCATTATTATTTTCCCCCAAGTACCTGAAATGTGCCCAACTATGCTTCAAGATATAAGACACTGACGCTATGGCGCCGCGCTACAATGGATTACAACCTCGACAATTGAACTGATGTGATGTCTGTTGTGATGATTGTTGCCTAACTTGGCGCGACACACTAGCGTGTGTCTAGATTCTAATGTGGCCATCGGCTCCAGAAAAATTTTGGTGAGCGTTACTAAGAAAAAAACCCCATGCGTGCACTCTTGCTTGAGAACGTTAATTAACAATTAGAGGCCTAATGTAAAGTTGTTATGGTCGCTGTCGCAGTGCGGCTGCATGTTAGACACCCATCTTTTAGATAAATAAATAAATAACTAAATACGTTTTGAACGTGCTGCCGCGATTTTCCAGTGTTTCGATTCACTTCCGGTTTTCTGTAATTGTAAAAGATTAAATTGCATAAACACAACGTAGAGCGACTGACTGGTATACGTTCAGTACCTTCCTAAAGCACCGAACAAAACGAACCAAACGCACCACTGTTGGTGACAGTTCAGCTCATTTCCTACTATATCCGTGTTGATTTGGCTTGTTTTACGTCAACCATCGTCAGCGATTAGTCTGTTTCGGGCAATTGCGCATGCTGAAAAGCTCCACCACTGGCAATCACCCACAACCACCTCTCCGAGATGGTTTCATTCTCATCCTTCCTCTGGAGGTGACGACGGGCTATGCAGCCGCCATTAGGTGACGGAGGGCGGTCTGCACCCTGTTTCAAAAGGGAGAGCCACTAGCATCATCATCATCATCATCATCGATGGTTTGCAATTTGGCATTGCTCACCCCTGGTCACATCCATTAGCCTAGCCTAGTCCAATCAATTAGCCACGTCTGGTCACGTTAAAGGTATGATGTAACGAGTGCTCTGTTGAGCTTGTTGATTTTGCTGAGCTGTGATTGCAGTTTCGGAAGGTACTAAATGGCTGACGCAACATCGTTGCGCACGTGCGGCGTGAAGTTTGGAGCCAAACTGTCTCTAACAGTGGTGCGTTCTGTTCGCTCTGTTCGGTCGTTTAGAAAGGTACTGAAACTAAGTTCTCTGCCTCGCTTCGATTACCTAGGTCCAAGGTTATCCCTCCCCTCCCCTTCACAACTCCGTCCGTACATGAAGTTTCCGATTAGCCCTAAACTGAGTTTCAATTTTTATTGCATTATGTATTTACCGTGGTGCTTCAATAAAGAAGATTGAGAATTGAGAAGTTTCAATAAAGAAGAAACCCTACTGTACCAAATTCGTGTAGAATTAAATTGGTAATTTTTGTTGGTAGCATTTGTTCTGGTTAGTCCGTTGAGGGGGGAGGGCGACATTTTCGAGCTGGACCTACCTAGAAAATTATGCCCCCCCCCCCCCCCACGACACTGCCAGACTCAAACCGGCATCAAAGTCTCCTTGGATCTTATCGATCATAGAAAAACCAATCTTATTTATAGCCGGGGAGAGGGGGGTATGAATTTTGTGGACCCTCTCGAGGGGGGGAGGGGGGGAACAGATTTTTTTTTTGTTCCTGTCAAGGGGGCTTGGTAATAAAAAAAAAATACTGAACAAATGGTCGGTAAAAGTCATTTTTGGACCTCAAAAACATAACACTTTCATCAGTCAAAATTTCCAAATAACACGTAATAAGATTCTGACCCCACCCCACCAATGATGTGAGTGTTTACAAAGTTTCGAGCTATTAGTTAGTACCAGAACTACAAGTATAGTTGGTTCTAATAAAGCCTTACTTCTTGGTTCCTTGGTTCATCTGCCTTTCAGGTACTGACCATGTTGCGATTATGGGCATTAAAAGCAAACAATGCGTTCACCATACATGCATATGGTTCTCGTCGTGGATTCCAAAGAATGGATTACAAAGCCATTGTCAGCAGAACCTACTAGTAGATTCTCAGACAACCCAGTAGTGGGTTCTGCCAACAATGTACCAAAGGAAAGTTTCGGTACCTTCCTAAACGACCAAACAGAGCGAACCAAACGCACCACTGTTGGTGACAGTTTGGCTCATTCCTTGCTAATATCCGTGTTGATGCGGCTTGATTGACGTCAACATCGTCAGGGATGAATCTGTTTCGGGAAAAAACAGTTTCCTCGCGCATGCCTCCACCCCTAGCAAACCACCTTCCTGAGATGGTTCGCAATTTGGCATTGCTCTCGCCTGGTCACATCTAAGCCAATCCTGGTCAAATCCATTAGCCAGGTCTGGTCGCGGTGAAGGTATGATGTATCGAATACTCTGCTGAGCTTGTTGAGCTGTATTGTAGTTTAGGAAGGTACTGAACGGCTGACGCAACATCACTGCGCACGCGCGACGTCAAGTTTGGAGCCAAACTGTCTCTAACTGTGGTGCGTTCTGTTCGCTCTGTTCGGTGCTTTAAGAAGGTACTGCTTGACGAATGAATGATGTGAAGGGGTATTTCGAAGTCAAGCTAGAATGCAATGACACCCAAGTTCTCCAGGTTGATGAGAACCCATGACTTTGTGAGTAGGTGGCTCAGGCCAAGCTGAGTGATATTTGCCTAGCCCAAAATTTTACCACAGTATATTCAACTAATTTTTCTTGTTGTGGGCCATCGGTCTGTGACTGAAAACGCTGAAGGCATTGCTTGCAGCCATTGTTTTCTAAAGTTACATAATTATATCCTTTTGTTGAAAAGGACGCTAATTCGACTATTTCCCTTTTCATTCTCCCTATTCCCTCTCCTCCCCTTTCTCTTCCACTCTCATACCCCTCTCTACCCTTTTCCCCAGTGGTGCCTCTCCGGCGGGGGGGGGGCCGGTAAGGAGTTACCCCCGCCCCAGTTTAAAAATGGGACTCCCATTTTATTTCTGACTTTGACTAGTGGTGGAGGTGTCACCCTCCCCCTCCCCCATAGAGTTAGATATTATATACTCTCTTTCGGCCATGTTATTTTCGTAAGATTTGTTTCAATTCCTTCATAACTACCGGGTGCTGCAGCAACAGCATCTACTGTTGTTTCGTTTTCAATCGGTATTCAACCATGCACATTCAACCAAGCACAAATTATAAACTAAAATATTATTATTTTTTATTTTTCTGTGTTGATGTGCTGTGTTAAAGGGATATACCTCCCAGCGCCATTTTTCTCGATCCTCCACATCAAGTACGGCCCCAAAGGTCTATTTACTTACCATTAGTCTTTCCCTTGCTAAAAAACCGTTTTAAAATGTGGCGTCTAGGAAATTTTCTGTTGAATGTTGTTAACTATATTTAAGAACGACCCGTAACTATATGATGCATTGCGCGCGTACAATAATTATGACGATTCATCTGTGTGTGTACATGTACTAATTTTCTAATAATTACCATGAGATTAAAAATCTAAAAGACTAATGCGGTAAAAATTAAAATTAATTATTCCAATAGATCGCCGAAGCAAAATTATAAGACACTAGCCTAGAAAATTATAAATTATGATTTTAAAATACGAGAATCATTCCGGTTTGTGACGACACAATCAATGGGTTCACGCTGGCTGAACTATTAGGCGCAATGCCAATTGAGACAGTAGCTACGTTTTCGTTGCGAGGAACGAAGCTACCGTCTCAGTTGACCTTAGCTGTGGTAAATACGCGGATGTGATCGTCGCATGGGTGTTGTGCGGCAAACGGAATGTTATAAGGCAGGCTGGATGTTGCTTTAATAAGAGATACGTTCACAACATAGATGACGAAACATTTGTCCAAGCCGAAACTATCGCTTCTTTGGTTTAAGTCTGCCGCTCTAACTTATTACTACCGTTTTTTATTTAGAGTAATTATGAGCCTAAAAAAAAAATCTGCTATTTTCTGAAATTATTTTGCTTGGGTTGTTTTCAAGTTAAAGCGCTGTGTACCATAAAGGTTAAGGTAATAAGGTCGAGTGCTAAATGTTGAACGTTCCACGCTGATCTTGATAAGGAAGGCCTTATTTTGCAAGATATACACTTTTAGTGGAGAAAGTGTCGGACACACTTTGCCTTCTTCCGGTCCATACAATTGCGCCCAAATTCGGGTTAGCCAATTTACAATGCAATTTGTAATGAATTTGTCCAATAAAGTGTATTTATCTTGCAAAATAAGGTCACCGTATTAACGTCGATAGCCAAACACTTTAAAGTATCTACTCTAAGTATCTAAGTATCTAGATCAAAGAATCTAGTTAGTCTGTACCACCACTTTTAAAGGGGACAAAATTTTTCCCCCCCCCCACCCCCTCGTGCCAGAACATGTGCCCTTTTTTTGACTGTCGGGCAGTTACAAAAAACGAACTCAGTCCGACTCTGTGCACGATGATTGAATTTCACGAACTTAGCGTCTCCCCGTGTTTTGTCGTGTTAGAGAAGCACCTTACGCTGTCATCCCCCCCCCCCCCC
>JAHWFP010014256.1:48511-60620 GCA_023313725.1 Lithobius niger
GTCCTCATATCGCAAATCCCCACTACTCGCGCGGCGCAAGCAAGTGCTAGCTAGTACTGGATAGCGCTAGATGTTGCCTGATTCTGCCTACTTTCAATCGGTGATATTGCCCACTTTATTATCTTGTTAGAGAAAATATGCCTTTCACCTTTGGAGATGACGACATCATCGGTAAATTCACTGGTCGCAATTAACACGTGACGTCATTTTATGTGGAAGCTGTCGCTTTTGATGCGAGCAGTTCGACAAGTTCAAGAACGTGCTCACTACAGAGCTGCTTGCTTGTATCGCTGTACGGCGGAAACGTGTTTGGCTATCTACAAGGCCAACTTCCTTGCTTGTAGTTACAAGGCGAACTTAGTTCTCACTAGCCGTATGAATGGGTGTCTTTTTTTTTCGGTTGCTGCCGCTAACTTTCTTCACTCAATGAATGCTTTAGCATATTTTGTGGCGTAACTGAACCATGTAAAAGATGGTTAGATAAGACCTTTGCATAGCACGTTTAGAAAACAACTCGTTTCAGCTTGAACCACAACCACAAAGGGCGCGGGAAAGTTGTTACTAACAGCACCACCAAGCAAATCATGGCATTTTTTTTACGGGCTATTAATGAACTTGACCGTTTTTAGCTGTTTAACGAAAACAGAAGATGGCTGTTTTAGAGCCATTAAAAAAAAAAGAGTTAATTTTGGTCCAGCGTATTTTTCATGGGATTTTCTTAAAGGTCAGCGAATCATTAGCATCTTTCGAAACCCCAGATGTGTTTAGCACACTAAAAAAAAACCTCGTCTACATGTATGTTTGACGTAGAGGTAATTTCAGGGGCGTGTATGCTCATCCTAAAGCAACAGCGCGTATTCTCCACCCCCCCCCCCCCAGAATATTTTTTCCACTTAAAAAAACAAAATTACAGTTTATTGTAAGGGTGGTCTATTCCAGCTTGGGGTATGGAGGAATGTCAGGGGGAGTGCTGTGCGCTCCCCAATAGGGTACAGGCAAATCCCACAACTTTGACGTATTTTAACTAGATGTGGCCTTTCAAAGGTGTTTGTTTTCCTTATTCCGGGCCATTATAAAGGGTTATTTAAAGCGGTACTATCACCGAATGAAAGTCTACAGAATCTGGCAACATCTAGCGCTATCTAGCACTATCTAGCACTTGCTTGCATCAAGCCGAGGAATCCACAACGCCATTAACGAAACAAACGAGCCACGATCTCCTTAATATTATTATTGTGTGATATTTTGTTATACGACTTCCTGTATCTGGGAGCAAGATGATGATGTTGAAGATGATGATGATGATGATGATGATGATGATGATGATGATGATGATGATGATATTGATACTATGGGCTTCCGTTTTGTAACAGAGTGCGGCCAAAGCCGCAATGCCCTCCCGTCAATTGCAAACCAAACAAATCAACCTCAACCTACTCACCCTAATCCTTACCCCTCCTATAGGGCAGTGACGCAACGTAGTATTATTGTGTATAACTCTATGCTGGCACCTTAATGGGTTAGCTGCAAGGGGCACTGCAGAGAGAACAGAAAGGCGTCGTACTGAAGCCGATACTGTGAAGAGTGATTCTTAGACCTAAAACGCGCGATTTTTGTTGTTGGAGAAAACAACATTATTTTAAGCCTAAAGCCATAGATTAGAAAGTTAACTAGATATACCGTCTCACTTCTTCCCGTCCTACGCGGAGCTCTGGTGGTAGTTGCGGCTACTAATACATCTGTTAATGCTTTTGCCTTCGAAGCAGCACGAAAGCAAAGCATTAGCAGAGATGTTAGTAGCCGCAACTACCGCCAGAGCTCCGCGTAGGACGGGAAGAAGTAAGACGGTATATCTAGTTAACTTTCTAATCTATGCTAAAGCCCTAACCAGACTGGCTGCTCGCGGCTGCACGCCGACGTACTATGGTGTAAAAAAGACTTCAATATTCGTCCTTAACGCAACATCAACCGCAAGATTGCTGCAATGTTGACCTTGTAGGCACGTAGTTAGGCATAGCTCCGCACGAAATTTTCTTCTGTCTGGAGAGGCCTTAAGAAATCCGGTCTTCCGTTGTTTTTCTCTCCATTTTGATGTAGTGCACCTTGTAGTTATGCCCTCCAAAACCCATACTGGTGCCAATATGGCGGCAAATATCATTGCTCTATTCCACCATCCCAAGAGCACCGTCGTGCCCCCCCCCCCACTCCTCCCTCCCCCCTCCAGCCAAGGAGCCATCTTACAGCCTCCCCCCCCCCCCCATTCATCTCGATCTTTGAGGTCCTCCAATCCCCAGCACTCAATCAATACGTGCTCCAACGTCTCTTTCACCTCCCCCACATATCCCACAATCCTCATCTTCCCCATCAGCCCTCCACATCCAATTCCTGGTATCCAGCTGTAAAGGTTAACAATATCACTGCTGCTAGATGGCGCCACGGTAGATTCGTACGATTTCTGTTGGTGACAGTCAGTCTTTAACTCACGTTTTTTTAAAATTTTAATACATATTTTTGATAATTTTTGTTTCTTTGAGCGGGGAGAATTTAGGACAAATTTTTCAGTTATAAGGTGTTTACTAGAAACTGTCGATTCCTCGAGAGCAGTTACTGTTACATGACAAGAATTTTCGCATACCATAAATACACTTTCAACATAGCGGGAGCAGGAAATGACGTAGCAATGTCATTTTTCATTCATTTTTAGTAAAAAGCAAATTTTAGCCAGTCTCTCACATTTTATACTTTTTAATACGATTTTTTTTAAAGAGTTCACTGATTTTTTACGATGAGCAATAGTGCATGATTCCACATAGTTTCAACCAAGGGTTCAGGGGCACAGCGCTTGTTTCTTGCATAGGTCGGGATTGCGTTCGGTTTCACTTTCGCAAACTAGCTTTTGTAGCAAAGAAGCTTTTTTGTAGTGTACCGTTTAGGACGGTACGTGAGCTTTATAGTGTTCGCGGCCTATCTTGAGTTCGCCGCGGAACGAACACAGATAATCGATTGTACGTTTTTAGTAGCAGAGTGCCTTGTTGATATCCAAGATGGTTACAAAAACAATGGCGGCCATCGACTAAATTCGCCCCCTCCAGGAAGACGTAGCCGCTCACAAAATATCTGCAGGACTCAAGATATGCCGTGCACACAATAATTTTAAGTACTAAATTTTTTGGTGTATATACGCGTCACGTGAAAGTAATTGCTACGTCTACATTTTGAGGGAAAGAAAGCTACATTGCGGCGATGACACTGTAGGAAATTGACTACATAATCAGTCTAAAACCAAACCTTGCTTCTATTTAGTCTCTTGAGTAACCCAAATAATCGCAAAACCAAATAAAAATGGTGTAATCTCCAATTTAATGTTAAAATTATTTCTGATGAAATAATGCGATCGGAAACTAAAAAAAAAAAAGAAGTGTTAGTCCAGAAACAAAAAAGGAAGAGCGATAGTGAATTGGACATAAAGTGATATCATATCGAAAACCCAAAACTGGTAAAAGGGCCACCAAGTTGTGAAGGGTTCGGCCTTTTAAAGTAATGATATCAACACACCAAAACACTCACCAAGTCAAGCCCACCGATTGTAAGGACCCCGCTCACTAGGTGGCCTAGTGCGCGGGGTCCTAATGGTTTTGGTGCGACGGTAGCAGTGTTTTAAGTTTTTTCCTTTAACGTCTCAAGTAATAGGGCCCCCGCGCACTAGGCAACCTGGTCGCCTAGTGAGCGGGGGCCCTATACTGGAGACGTTAAAGGAAAAACTTAAAACACTGCTACCGTACGTACCAAAACCAAAAGTAGCAATGGCCAAGTTTTTCATTTGACCTCTGAACTAATGCTCGGTGGTATTAATTTGTTGAATGTTTTCGTGAATTGGACTGTTACATTGTATCTGTATCGCGGAAAAGGCTGCAGCGAAGTGTGCGGCCGGACTTATTTAAGTGTTTTTATGTTTCTTCTTTCGGGAAATCCACTTCGTCCACTTTTTTTTCCGACTCTATAGACTTTTTATTTCCCCTCCAATCCCCGCCTTTTTTTCCTCTTTTTCTTGTTTCAAGTTACAACATAAGCACAAACGCGCACACATACACGCGGATACACCAAACCGAAGATTTCCCTTTTTTTTTTTTTTTAATAAGTATCTGAGGTTAAATGACTGTTGTGATTCCTGTAATAAGAACTTTTAAGAGGTAAACTTACGACCCAATAATTATTACTCGTTGAGTTAGGTCAAGGCTGAATATACAACGAGTTTGGCTTTCAACTTTTGATTGCAAAAATCGGAAGCCACATTCTTAATCTACCGGCTACGGATTAAAAATAAATAAATAAATCAAACACTCAGGCGGATACCTAACAAAATAAGCTGTAACGTCAAAATAGTGGGGAAATAAAAGCACGCAACAAAACCGTGGTGTCATAATGGCCCAAAGATTATGACAGCAGTGCAGGGACGTTTTTATGGGGGGGGGCCTTTGGCCAGTTGGCAAATCAGTCGGCAAAATTACATAATTCTTGGTCAGTCGGCAAAGCCGCAAATCAGTTGGAAAAAACTACATAATTTGTTGGCTAGATGGAAAATTATGTCGGTAAAATTCTGGTTTACACCCCTCCAACTTTTATCCTTCCTGACGTCTCTGCAGCAGCGCCGATGACGCCATATTGGCTACGAGCTACCATCTAGAGAGATAGCTAAAAGGGGCACCAGATTAAAATGGGGGAAAACAACGGCCCTTCTAGATTAAGCAGTGCTTTGATAACGTGCTTTGAGTAGCAGTGCTTTAAAAACGGATTTCTTAGGCTTAAAAAAAAACCCGTTGTTTTCTCCAATCCCTTATATATGCTGCGAGGTTGTAATCGGAAAAGAATGATTTCACTTGCTAAAAATTTCAGCAACTGCCAACAAATCGACAAATATCGCACCTTTTAGGCCTAAGAAGTCCGCTCTAACAGCATTGGCTTCCGCACGACGGCCCTTTGTTTTCCCCCACCAGTGCCCCTTGCAGCTAACCCAGTTACTGGACAATAAATTGACGTTATTGTCACTGCTCAATATTAAGGTTATATCTATTGAGCGACAAAACGACGCGACGACTACATAGAATAGGCTGAACAGCGTGCGACAAAACAGCGCGACGACTACATAGAATAGGCTGAACAGCGTGCGACAAAACAGCACGACGACTACATAGAATAGGCTGAACAGCGTGCGACAAAACAGCGCGACGACTACATAGAATAGGCTGAACAGCGTGCGACAAAACAGCGCGACGACTACATAGAATAGGCTGAACAGCGTGCGACAAAACAGCTCGACGACTTCATAGTAAAGCTAGCTCAAGGGGCACCCACGTTTTAAAGAGCCCCCCTTCCCCACGCGGGAGCGGGAGCACTCATCTTACGATAGCGAGAAAGCAGCTTATGGTGTGAAAATCCGTTATTCTGCGTCAAATTAAAGAGAAAAACCGAGTGATGTAGGTGAAGCAAATGGCCAATGCAAGCCGAAACCGAAACTAGTGGTTGCGGCTTGCATTTTTGTCGCCGGGTATATACGAGAAACGGTGAAATGGACATTCCTTTCGTGTCCCCCCATCCCTTACCCTTCTTTTTATTCTCTACGTTCTTTCTGTGCAGGGACGACGCTAGAATCACTTCAGTGGGGAGGCAGCAGTGGGGCAGCAATTTTAGCCAGGGGGGGCGAACCAAAAAATGCTACTTTTGAGGTCTCCCCCCCCCCCCAAAAAAAAAAAATAAAAGTAAAAATAGCACTCTTGCAATTATTTATCACGCCAAACGTGCTTAACTGTTTTTTACGCCAATTTTTTTTTTCATATTTATAAAACCAGCTGAAAAAAAGATGATTTTACAACTCTCACAGTAAAACCTGGGCTCTATTGATGTGACCTGTGTGTATGTAGCAAAAATCGTTTCTCACAAGGAAAAAAAATAGGAAAACAAATGCCTTTGAACCATTTACACGAGTCTGAAATAATTGTTGCAAAACTGAGGCATACAGGAAAGCCAACCGGTAGGAAGGCACCTATAAGTTTCCATAGTTTTCGCTGGGTGTGTGTGCAGCCGCCATCTTAATCTCAAGCGACAAGACATACACAAGCGTTTTGATTGGCCGACGACAACTCCGCGCATCCGTCCAGTGGCTTTGATTCGTCAAACGGACGAATATGAAATTTTTTCGCCAAACGAAAAATTTCACGCAACGGATGCTCTGCGTTTCGGATGGTGGACATGATGGACAAAACGGTGCGGTAGCGGCGTAGATAATCCAGCTTTAAAGGGACATCCGACCTGCCTTGTAACATTCCGCCTGCCTTATAAAAGCCATGCGCAGATCGTCATCCACGCATTTACCTGCGCCAAGGTCGGCTGGGGTGGTAGCTGGCTGCGTTCCTAGCAACGAGGAACGTAGCTGCTGTCTCGGTTGGCTTTGGGAATAGTACATGAAACAGCATCAAGTTAAAGATTGTGTCGTCACAAACCGGAATGATTCTCGTATAACAATTTATCATTTTTTAAGCCAGTATCTTAAAATTTTACGATCTATTGGAATAATTAATTTTAATTTGTATCGCATTAAGTCTTTTAGATTTTTGATCTCATGGTAATTATTAGCAAATTAGTACATGCACACATACAGACGAAACGTCATGGTTATTGTAAGCGCGCAAACCAGAACGTAAATAAAGTTCTCCTATATTCAACAGAAAATCTCCTAGACGCCACATTTTAAAACGGATTTTTAGCTAGGGATTGACTAACGGTAAGTAAATAAAACTTTGGGGCCATACTTGATGTGGAGGATCGAGAAAAATGGCGCTGGGAGGAATATCCCTTTAACAAAATCTTGGATGAGCCTCTGGACAGCGTATAAACCGGGTTTCCCCAATCACTCTTTCTCCGGATGTCGTATTTTCTCACCAGAGGGCTTTTGCCTGTGGCGCTTCCTTGGCTGCCTTTTGACAAATTGACCCTAATGACGGGTGGATGGTCGGCTAGCAGAGATGCCCTGCGGCCACAATTGCAACTTGCATTGCCAAATAATATAATTATAAACAAAAATACGAAAAAAGCTTCGAAATATTGGGATGTGAACCATTGGCCGACCACAAGACTATCATTATTGTCCCTGATTAACAGTTTTGTTGGTTATATTTTATTGCGTTGCGTACCAACAAAAATCTGGAAGTGTGTTTGTGAATTGGAAATTACGAACCTGATAGAACGGAAAGACTAAAATAAAAGGTCAATTTCTGATTTTGAAAAAAAAAAAAAAATCAAGGACCACGCTAGTGGTCCGCCCGCAAAGCCCAATTGTCAGACTTCATTGTGAGAGTGTCATTGTTCAGTTCCTGCATTGTTGCATGGCGGCCGCTGGCTTTGATACTTTAACAGAAACCAGAGCTGAGCGTATTTCACGAACGATCGTGAGGATAATACCTATGCGGCGAAACAGCTTGAATATAGTGGTCAACCGAAACCAAGTTTTTCACTTGCGGCCGAAACCGAAACCACTACCGAAACCGGAGATTTGGTTTCGGCCGAAACCGAAATCGCTACCGAAACTGGCAATTCAGTTTCGACCGAAACCGAAACCACTACCGAAACCATTAAATCAGTTTCACTGCCGAAACTGGAACCAAAACTTAAATAATATCACTTTTAATAATTAGACAAAAAGTAAGGATAAAATCATTAAATCATGAGTGTATGGCTTTTTCACAGACGTAGACTAGACTGGGAGGCAGAGAGCGGTTTACCACTATTCTGCCGCTAGGCTGAGTAAAATCCACGCGCGTCATTCACCCCCCCGGGCCAGCGGAGGGGGGGGGGGGGGGGTGGAGATGATTCATGATTTTCGTTTGCATTTTATTTCTGCTTGTTAGTTGTTTTTTTTTTAGTTTTAAAACGATTAACTCGTGTCAGTAAGGGAGGTCCAGATCACCAGAAAAGAGTTTCGTTCAATGAGTATAATAAGCCTTGCTTGAAACCGTAAATAAAGAGCATAAATTCCCTGCAGTGCAACGATGCCATTACAAATATGATTAAATACGAATTGAAAAAAAAATGCATTTATTATTGATCTGCATGGCAGAATAAAGCAGGATCTATATGTCAATGCCCCTGGGCCTAGTTAGACTATTAGTTAGAATTGGCTATTGCCAGGAGGGGAATTGGTTTCGGTTTTACCGAAACTGCAGCATAGGATTCAACCGAAACCGAAACCATAACCGAAACTAGTTATTCGGTTTCGGCCGAAACCGAAACTGGCCAATAACTTTTGGCCGAAACCAGAACCGAAACCGAAACCAAAAATGTGACGGTTTCGGTGCCGAAACCGAAACTGAAACCGAAATTCGGTCGACCTCCACTTGAATAACAGCAAAACAGCTGTGCGGCGAAACAGCTATGCAGAAACTGTTTCAATATGAGAATATACCTTCATAATTTTTAACAACCATTAACCAATGGGAAGCCAGTAAACGACAGCCACCAGCCAATCATGCCTCCTTATGACACCGATTAGACGACCACACGGTATTTTATCAGGTTAGACTATCAGCCTCATCCCTCCATCTTGGTTTTTACGATCGAACTCGCCTGATATCCTGTTTTCCGCAGTATGACAAACATTTGAAAGAACTGCATTTTGTATGCCTAAACCAATTTCCGGAATTAACCGGAAATAGTACAAAATAAATTAATAATAATTGTTGTAAAACTTAGCATTGTTACGGGCCATATCATACACGGCGCGCCGTGTATATATATGATTGTCCTCTCTCCAGCAAAACTAAAACTATTAATTTCTCCGTTTCTATTCAATACATTTCGACCAAACGTGGCCAGATAGTAGATAGCAACTTTTCCCAACTTTACACCAACTTTTCACCAACTTTTATGCAATTCCGTGCAAGAGTAAACGTAGGGAGCCACACGTAAATTTGAAAACTGTTCACTTGTTGTTGTTGTTCTGGTTCTTGTTCTTGTACTTGGCTGACACGGTTTCAGAGAAAAACTACTGCACCTACCTAAATTCTGAAACTTGATGTGAGCCAGAAATTTCCCTGGGTTTCAACCTTACAGGGACTTTTTTGATTGGTCGATCCATTCCGGAGTAACGGGACCCTAAACGATCATTTTGATTGTTTTACATTGTTTTAACCATTGTATTTAGGGAACAATGCCACTCAGCAAACTCAAAGATTCATTCTTCGTCCACGTGTTATGTCTTTGCTAAAAAGTTGATTGTTGAACGATAAAATGAAATGGCGTTAAACCCTTTAAACCCTTTTTTGAAATGGTTAACGCGCTTTAAACCCTTTGAACCCTTTGAAAGAATCAGTGTTTCAGCTAAAAGCATATATTTTTACACCAAACTCAGCTGCGTTGTTTCGGCCTTGAAATTGGCAGCTAAAAACGATAGAATGGCGTATTTATTTCGCAGATGGAGGCTTTCAGAGCTGAGTTGAATTGTTTCAAAGTGGCCAGCAACAATCGACTGCATGCATAAAGATTTGTAGCGCGACGCCATAACTGTAAAAAGGGTACACGGGTTACAAACGAAAACGTCAGGTGTGCCGTAAAAAAGGGGGTTATATGATTGAATTTTCACTTGTTAAAATGAACACGGATAAAAATTGATGATTTTTAATTGAAATAATAAAATGTACAATTGAGAAAATTCCATCTGTTTAGGTGCTGTTGTGCTCTACCAATCATATATTTAAAACGTAAAGCACAATAGCACCTAAACAGATGGAATTTTCTCAATTGTGCATTTTATTATTTCAGTTAAAAATCATCAATTTTTATCCGTGTTCATTTTAACAAGTGAAAATTCAATCGTATATCCCCCTTTTTTACGGTACTCTTGACGGTTTTGTTTGTAATTATATTTTAAATCTAAGAAACATTATTTTCATTAAAGAATAAAACACGTATTTACTTTAGTTGAAGCGCTCTGACAAACTATTTCGTCCTATCGGCAGTTACTTTCGGATTCGGTGAATATGTAAAGGATCGTTAGGGAAACAAAACTTACTTTATTTATGAAGGCAGCCATTCTCATAAACACCATTCTCATAAACACTAAACGAACCAGTACTTGCATCTGGCAACAATTACTACACTTTCATCATTTCGTGCACACAGGAATTGTAAATTCAAGAAACAAGCCGATGCGTAATTATGCAAGTTGAAGTTATGTTTAAAAGAGACGGTATATTATCGTTTCAAATACAACTCAATCGTAGTTTCAAGTATCGATAAATTTTCTCAACCACTCGTTTTATTCCCAAATTGATAAAAACACCTCGCGCAAGCGCTCAGTATTTTTTCAGCTTCGGAATGCAACTCGTGATTGATAAAATTTATCGATTAAAAAACTACGCTCTCGTGATATTACTGATAAAAGTGTGTGAAGATCGTTGATTTCAGCTGTCTACTGTATACTAAATACTACGGGTACTGGCTACTGACTAATTCCCCATATAAGGAACCCTCACAAAACAAGTGTTTCCAGTTTGGAAGTACGTGCTATCAAGGGTTGGATAGGCTTAGAAAGTCTCTTAAGCCACCACGCATTGTTTACTTTACTCGGGTTCCTAGAGGACCCTCACAAAATATGTGTTTTCCGTTTGGAAGCAGGTGCTATCAAGGGTTGGATAGCTTTAGGAAATGCCTTAAAAGGATATTCCACCCAGCACAACTTTTCTCGACCCTCTACATCAAGTACGGCCCTAAAGGTCTATTTACTTACAGTTAGTCAATCCTTTGGTAAAAATCCGTTTTAAAATGTGGCGTCTAGGAGATTTTCTGTTGAATAATTGTTAACTATATTTACTGCGGGAGGACGCACGTACATGATCCTTTGCGCGCTTACAATAACCATCTGTCTGTGTGCATGTACTAATTTGCTAATAATTACCACGAGATCTAAAATCTAAAAGACTAATGCGGTAAAAATTAAAATTAATTGTTCCAATAGATCGTCGAAGCAAAATTATAAGACACTAGCCAAAAAAATTATAAATTGTGATGTTAAAATACGAGAATCATTACTGTTTCTGACGACACAATTAATGTGTTCATGAAAACTATGAAACATGAAACTGGTTCGTCTATTAGGCACAATGCCAACTGACACAGTAACTGCGTTCTTTGCTGCGAAGAACGTAGCTACTATCTCAGTTGACCTTGACGGTGGTATATGCACGAATAGTGATCAGTGCGTGGCTGTTATAAGACAGGCGGAATGTTATAAGGCAGGCCGGGTGTACCTTTAAGGCATTGCGCTTTGTTCGCTTTGCTCGGGTTCCTACAGAACCCTCACAAAACACGTGTTTCCAGTTTGGAAGTACGTGTTGTCAAGGGTTGGATAGGCTTAGGAAGTCTCTAAGCCACCGCGCTTAGGGTTTAAGCCTATAGGGTTTAAGCCTTAGGCCTGTAAGGTTTAAGCCTATAGGGTTTAAGCCTTAGGCCTGTAAGGTTTAAGCCTATAGCCTATAGGGTTTAAGCCTATAGGGTTAAAGCCTATAGGGTTTAAGCCTTAGGATTTAGGGTATAGCTTAGGGTTTAAGCCACCGCGCTTTGGTAAACCGAGTAAACGACGAGAATTCCTAAGCTTATCCAACCCTTGATAGCACGTATATACTTCCAAATTGGAAACACGTATTTTGTGAGAGTTCTGTAGGAACTCGAACAAAGTGAACAAAGCGTAATGGCCTAAGCCTATCCAACCCTTGATAGCATGTACTTCCAAACTGGAAACACTTGTTTTGTGAGGGATCTCTTGGAACCAAGCAAAGACACCAAAGCGCAGTTGCTTAAGAAACTTAAAAAGCCTATCCAACCCTTGATAGCACGTACTTCCAAACTGGAAACACTTGTTTTGTGAGGGTACTCTAGAGCCCAAGCAAAGCGACCAAAGCGTGGTGGCTTAAGAGACTTTCTAAGCCCATCCATCCTTGTTGGCACGTACTTCCAAACTGGAAACACTTGTTTTGTGAGGGTTCTCTAGGAACCCGACCAAAGCGACCAAAGCATGGTGGCAATTAAGAGACTTTCTAAGCCCATCCATCCTTGATGGCAC
>JAHWFP010014271.1:0-11341 GCA_023313725.1 Lithobius niger
AAAGAACTAGCCGAAACACATAGAAAAAGCACTGTATTTAGTAGGTAGGCTAACTTCTTTAATGAAACGAACGTGTGATCGTGTGTTACCTTTTATGATAAAGGCACCTGCAAGGTGCTTCCTGCCGTGCAAAAATCAGTCCCTCATTAGTTTAATATTCCTTCATATCACTCCACTTTGCATTTGTGTGTACCTTCCTACTACGCGAACTGGTCAAAGATTTTCTACAGAATGTAGTTTCCTTCAAAGTATTGTTACAGCCAAGCAGGGCTGCGTCGGGCAGATGATCGGGTGCGGTTAACGCTCGCTAAAACCCTTTGGAGCACCTGCCATTTTTCCTATGACCTTCATGAGACTTTACTAGGGCCGAAAATAAGGGATAGTGTAAGTTTATGTGCGTGTTGGGTGGGTGAGGGTGGGAGGAGTGGTACCCCTGTTCAAAAGTCTACGCAGCCGTAGGAAAAAAAAAATTATCTTTGAATTTTTGGTAAATCGGCCCCCTCTCAGGCCAACTTTCTGTATTCGCCCTTAGTCAGGGCATGGAAATTAGTTTTTTTATTTTTAAAAAAAGCTTTTTTCCTCCAGTTCATATATTTTCTTTCACTTTTATGGAGTCTAGAAATGTCTAAAACATATTGTTTGAAGCCAAGAAAGGGGGTCTTTGAATATCTAAAAATCCGTCAGCTTCCGGGGCTTTGCCCCGGACCCCACTGGGGGAGCTCACAGCGCTCCCCCAGACCCCCTAGCTGGAGTGGGTAAGTCAGCAAATTTTGAAAGAAAAGTCGGTAAATTTTGCCTCTCTGCCCCCCCAACAAAATGCCCTTCGCTACGCCCCTGCCGGTTTTGATTGATTTCTGTAGGCCAAACTAAGCCTTAAATTGCCCCAAAAATGGTATGGGAAAATGTTGTTCGGCTGATCATTTTACGTAATTCTAGTGCAACATGAAATTGGTCGGTGATGAGACACCTATTCTTCCCATAAGCCGTAAGTTGTATTTTTAGACAGTTTACATCCCGCAGGGACCAAACTGGGAGAACGAAATATAGATAACAGACACACAAGCATGTTATCAACGTACTCCACTTTTTCTTTCAAACAGACGTTGAGTTCGCTTCGTCCTGTCACACGGTGTGGGTCTGGTGGTGCTGCTGTGTTCCTCCACGGGCGTTGGTTATCACTGGTGGAGTTTGGGGTGGGGCTCTCCACTTACCCCTTGGGTAGCGAGATTCAGTGTTAGAAATTATTGTTCAGGTTGAAAATATTTACTTTTGATGTGACTTAACGCTTAATTGCAAGTTGGACAGCCATCGTTGCTTTCATTCTCTCCGTCCCCGCACATTTAGTTGTTTGGGGGATGATACCTGATACAGAAGCAGAACTTTTTAACACTGTCTGTGACACCAATTGATGGGGGAAAACATTGCCTGCAGCTAATCTAGTTTTTATTACACGGTTACCCACATGTTTGTTTTTATTGAATAACTTTTCAGTGCTTTGTGCAATTGATCGGGATATTCCACCAATGGAAAAGTCTCGTCGAGACAATTAAAATATTGTATTGGAATGTCAGAATTGGTCAAAAAATGACAAAACGGCAAAAAATTAATCAAAATTGTCCACAACGGCCGCCAACTGTCCGTGACGTATCATCGCGCACCGCGCTGATTCTGCTATGCGGATACCTGACACCGTTGATCCGCACTGGATGGACACTGAGCACAGTCCGTTCCTATCTTATGCGTTGCACAGGGTGCAACGAACATGGCTCTTGTATTACAGAGGGCACGGTGAGCGTAGCACCTGCATTACGGAAGGTGCGATGAGCGTGGCACTTGCATTACAGAGGGTGCGACGAACTCTGCGCTTGCATTACAAAGGGTGCGACGAGCGTGGCACCTGAGTTATGCAGGATTCGTATGGGTCCTTGAAAACCTGGAAATGTCCTGAAAAACTAAAATGAAATACCAGGGCTGGAAAAGTGCTTAAAAAATGTGGAAAGAGTGTCACGTCTTGGAATACCTACTCTTTGAAATGCCCTAACTAACACTAAAAAGCTGTAATTATTATCATTGCACTCTGTAGACCTAGCCAATTTTTCCAAAGTTTACTAGAAATCACAGCATTTGCAGTAAAAAGAATTACTTGTATAACTTAGCCTATAACTTATACGTGCATCAGTAATTTAGCTAATACGATCGGTCTGTCGTAAAATAACCGCACAGTCTCCGTCCTTGTCAAATATTTGTCTGAAATGACTGCTAATATTGTTCTGTCTGAAATTGTTGAACTTCAGAAAAAGTTTTCTCTCGAACCTTTTTCTTTAAGAAAACATTCGTTTAGGTGTTTTACACATTTTTACAATGATTAGGATTTAAGATTTCGCAAACTTATGCAGGAAATTGCTAACACGATAAATTACACACCACAAACACGCAAAAAAAGTACAATGAATACACACACAATTAGTTTACAAATTGCGAGTTGACGTAGCCTTAATGCAAAAAAAAAGACTGCAGGGGGTTTGGTGCACATGCATGTGGGGGGCTTCGAAAAAAAAATTGTTCCTAACATCTTAAATCAATAAAATTCAGTGCTAATTAACAAAATCAGTGTTAATTTTTCATTTTCTAATTTCCGTATAGGTACGAAGCCTAGCAAAACCTCAAGCACAACCTGCGAAAAAGGATGGAATTTCAGTTAATAAAGGTTGGTATGCCACGATCACCCACTGAAAGTAATGGGTTTTGGCCTAAACATTTCATTAAGTTTTAAATCTTCGTAAAGCCTTTTCCTATTCCGAGAACATTATCCGGGTTGCAACTCGGAATGAAAGGCAAACTCTGTTAGCAATTTGTCTGGTTTAAACATAAGAATATCGTCCCCATCCAGGACAATGCATTAACGTCCGCATTCCAGTTCATTCTTTGCAAACCGTTTCGAATACTGCGGGTCGGTTTTAAGGTGTGCATAATGTGCGAAGGTTGGTGACTCGATTCAAATTCTGGTCGTTTCTCCTGGGTATTGTCTATTCAACCGTGCTTAGGTTGCTGCACTCTAAGCTCAGTTTCATTACTGGAGTCCCAGAAGCAGAACTTTCTGCGACACCAATTGTCTGCAGCTAATCTGTTTTTTGCATATGGTTACCCTATTTGTTTATTGGTTTTTATTGAATAACTTTTTAGTGCTTTATCCTATTGATCTGGCTACCTCACCATTGGAAAGGTCTCGTCGAGACGATTAAAATGATCGGAATGTCAAAAAATTTGGCCAAAAATTGTCCATGACGGTCTTTAACTGTGCACGACGTATCGTCGTGTCGTGCTGATTCTGCTACAGGGACTGAACTTAGGCCTGGACTTATCAGGAAATATAATAAGATCATCGTATAATCTCGAATACAAGAAAATAGCATTTTGGGGCTCGCATATTCTAATGAAATAAATCGCTGCAATTATAAGACGGGTGACTTGATGCATGGCTTCATAAGGCATTGTATTACATTTATCAACTTGCATGCTAGTAAATTCACCTATCCGGGATTCGAAGCCTAACATTTCGACAACTTCTAATTTGGACTACTTACTGCGGCCATTTTCAAAATATATGTAGTTTCTGCTAAATAATAAAAAAAAAATATTTAAGTAACTGGCGTACGATTAGCACCATTGGTTGGTTACCTCTCTGAAAAACGATTCGAATAGTGTATTCAAATATCAAAATCGACCAAAATTTGACCGCATTATGGATTGACATGCATGTATGCTGCTGTTTTAATGATATAAATTTGAAAAAAGTACCGTCTTATATTCACGACTGAACGGTATCCATTGCGGTAGGTCAACTACGAAAATTCATGAATTACGTAGAAAAAATCGTACTGTTTACTTTGAAAGTTAAGCCTATTTATTTGAAGTTCACAGTCTTGTTTAACACTCATTTTCAAAAAGTTTTGGGTATACTTGCACAAATATTGTTATTTGTCCCTATACCTCACGAACGCAGCACACTGTCGATTGGAGAGCTACCAAAACACTGCTGGTGTCAAATTCAAAGAGCGACAGACATTTAAGACGATTAGAATCCCTGGCGATACGTGGACACCAACGTAAAATCTATGAACTAATGAATCTGCAAGGCCCCTCCAACCCAACCATTAGTTACCTTGTAAATAACAAGGTCGCGACACGTTTGGATTGGAAGTGGAAAACAGACCTTCGCCCAGAGAGGCTGCGTCACACGCCATTCGAAACGCAGCAAGAATGTCATCGGAGTGAAGACATGCAATGTGTGTCTGACGAAGACAGATGAAAATACATTAGGCTGTCGAAAATTTGCGAGGTATAGGAACAAATAATAATATTTGTGCAAGTTTACACAAATCTTTTTGAAACTGAGTGTTAAACAAGACCGTGATCTTCAAACAAATCATGAATTGCAAAGAAAAATTCCTCTCTATGAGGAAAAATTCTCTTGATAAAACGCAGAATGTGTTTGAGCTCATCTGCTCTACGGATGTCTAGTTTGATGGCCTGCCAGTCGCCTTCTTCCGGAGGTGAGAGTAAAACGTAACTCAACGTAACATCCATAATTGGAGGATGAAACGCAAGTACTGTATTTGATTATAGATAATTTTAACCTTACTTCCTGACAAAGACAGTTTTCGAAATGTTGAAGAATCTGTGGCTAATCATCAATTTCTGTGTTTTATCACGATAAACGAATTCTAGCAAAATCCAGTTCTTCTCAAGAACCTGTTGCTACCTACCTTGGCCAATGTAAAAAAAAATACTGAATTAGGCTCGTAAATAGGTTCCAACAATCAGTTTTCGGAAAATAAAAAATTAGGTAGTTGGCTGTCTTTGCTAAAGTTAGAAAAAAAATTACGC
Organism: Lithobius niger; assembly: GCA_023313725.1. NCBI lineage: Eukaryota > Metazoa > Arthropoda > Chilopoda > Lithobiomorpha > Lithobiidae > Lithobius > Lithobius niger. The sequence continues at coordinate 4,888 of JAHWFP010014271.1, forward strand.
AGTAATTGTTTAGTAGGCGAGAAGGGCTGCACTAGCTAGCAGTACATATATAGTAAAAAATGAATTTATTTTCGATTGTCCTAAAATTGACTGATTTTTGACTTCTAATGTCTTATTTTAAACGTTTTTTTAGAGCTTTCGAATGGTGCTAATTTTCAGTTAATTTCTCAAGTCATTCTCAGGTTTAACAAAACCAAAAATAGGTTCCAAAAAGACACTTAAAGGACGAAATTTACAAACGAAGGGATCACACTGGATATTTTTTGTAAGCATTGCTCTTTCAGTCTGAAATCGAGCTGGTAAAAAAAAGCCAAAGTTTGTTTAGCTTTGGATTTACAAAAAAAATATTATCGGTAATGGACTCCCAGAATTGGATCGGATAGGCAATAAGTAGCATCGTTGTAGCCCTGTAGGCAGGGTTGTGAAAAACCCATTCCTGATCGGTTTTATTTTTGGATTTTTCATGGTTTATCAACTATTGATCTTTATTTAACTTTCTTGATGTCTGCTAGTTTTTTTTTTTAAGTTTTATGTATTAGCTCTGTTTTAACTTTGATTATGAGTAGCAAGGTAAGCTGATCCTTTTAGGATTAGGTTGAGTTACTGGCAGTTTACTAGGAATTGTGGATATTAATTATTCCTTCATTCCTTCCACCCCTCCCTAAGTCCAAAGTAAATGGCATCGTCCTCTAAACTAAGTGGTATCTCCCCTCTAAACTATCTGGCTCAGTCAAAGATGAACTGTTGAACAAATCTATCTCTGAAACACTTTTTGCAATTACTAGCACCCAAAAATTGAGAGAAAAAAACCACTTAGCCTACTGGGTTTAATACCAGTTTTTTTTTCAGGTGGGTTTTTTGTGAAAAAGCCCAATGGGTTTTAGTGGGCTGGGGAAAATCACAACAATCCTGTTTGTAGGCGATATTTATGTGTATGTCACAATGTTGATGACTGCTCATATTGTTGTTGGAGTCGTCCTGCAGAGTCAGGGTCTAATTATTCTAAAACGCACTCACCGAAGAAGATTGCACTCCCAAGAATTGTGATTTGCACTCCATATGCCGCTCCTGGATTGCAAAGTTGTAGGCCGACATTTATTTTTTCGAAACTTTTGAACCGTACGAGATCGAGACATGTACTAAGAGCTTTCCAGTGGAAATATTCCTTCCAAAGAATTGTAATTACATACCTATTTCTCGTACCTGTGTTGCGTGTAAGCTACTTGAACGCATGTTGATTAAGGCGTTTAAAGATTACTTAAGCAATCGCGATGATTTTCAAAAGCAGGTTGGTATTTGGCTGGCAGGTCCTGTGTTTTCTCACTACTGTGGTGCTTTGATCACTGGACCTAGGCAACTGACGCCAATAGCTGCTTCCACATTATTTATCTTGACTTTGCACGTGCTTTTGGCCAGGTATCGCACCATAAATTGTTATCTGTAGGGAGTGAGTTTCTCTGTCACGGAAAAGTGGCTATTTTGCTAGTTCACTTAGTGATCTGGATTAAATTTACTACTAAGGGCATGCAAAGTTTAAAAAAAAACCATGGTTCTCACAGGCACATAAAGTTGACAAATCAGTGAGGGATGCTGCTTTTTTTTTGTAATTTTTACACATTTTGTGGAGGATATAAACTAAAGAAAATAAACGACTTTTTGCATGCGGAAGTTAATTTTTATTAAGCCTAGACTAAGTCGTGCAATAGAAACAGTATGATAGACACTGTTTCAAACAGTTGACTTACGCATAAATCTGGCTTAAAATTTCCACGATTCCCCATCCCGTATAGTTTTGGTTTCACATTCTATGTATTTGTACTGGTACGAAGGCCATCATTAATAGATTTTAAAACAAACGAACAATGGAGCGAACACCAGCACACGAGAGCGAAAGCGTTTGCCTTCCAGGACTATGCAGTCCATTCAACAGTCCTAACTCCTAAAGTAACTTCCGGTCTGGGTCAATAAGTTTAGAAAATGACAGTGTGCGCGAACGACAGACGCCGTCCAAGAATCGCTTAAACGGATGGAAAACCAAATCGGCTGGTGAAGTGTTGGGAGCCATAAGGCCGGCCAAGGCCGTGTCAGTATGGCTTAGCTGCGGAGGCCGTGTCAGTATGGTTTAGCAGTAGGACTTCATTTGGTTTCAAAGTTCGTGGGTTCAGTCTGACATTTAAGTCAAAAAGACAACGTAAATAGGTTTGCATCCATGTGTATTTGTCCAAAAATCGCATCAGTGAATGGTTAGCTTTTATTTACATCAAAATAGTGAAATTATTTAATGGGGAAGATGTTGGTATCACCATTTAACATTAAAAAAAATTAAGAGCAGCTTTAACATGGCTTTTAAAAACAGCATTTTTCGTAGGTTTAGTCAAAGCAAGCCAAGATCACATTTCAGAAACTCCCAAAAACAATTGACGTAGGGCTTTTTTGTGTGCTGTGGCAGTACCAAAGAACCATTTTTTCCAACTTTGGATGGCCTAACACAATGTCTTTATTCTCATTAATTTACAAATTTACGTTATTAGATCAGGCTCATTTCTCCAAAATCCAACACCAACTGTTGGATTCAACTATTAAAACTAATTTCTAACGACACAAACCTTCGTAACATCCAGCGTGATCCACGATCAGTAATTCTGTGTGTTCACGCCATGCAGTCATTCACATACATGATCTGGATTCATTGCAGCGAAAACGCAATGCCTTTATTCTAATTTATACACACTGGATCGTTACTCCTCTAAAATCGAGCACAATTCAGTCAAAACTGAATTTCTAACCATAGGCCTGGATTCGTTCACACCCTAACTGCCATAGTACGCAGGAGTGAGCGATTTCTCATCTACCTTCCTGGGGGGCGTGACTGCTCGTATGTCTCGTGTGCTAGAGAGTGATCCACATGTCCTTCCAGAAACATTCCCGTTAGTGAGTCATGTTGGAAGCTCAAAGTTTTGTTAAATGTATGAAGCATTTTACTCAGTTGAGTCAGTTTTGAAGCATATAATCAATGATTTAAAAAGTTGATTTTGTTAAATATGTAAAACTTTTAGTTAATTTTGCAGCAGTTTATGGGATGAGCTTTAACTCAATTTTTTTTCAGTTTTGACGGAAGAGCATTTTGGAGTGGCGGTGAGGTGGGGGCTTAGCTTGGTTTTAGCATCTTGTGGTTATTTAATACACTGTTTATAGTACACGCAATTAGGCCAGTTCTACACAAATTTTAATTAATTTTACCTATTTTCAGCCCCAAGTTCACCAAAATCGTTTCTTAAATTTTACCAGAATTTGCTGGAAGTGAATGAATTTGCTGGAGTTGAACGAAATTGGTCAAAAATATTTCCTAAAACAGTCGAGAATTGTCTGGAATTAATATTGAGTCAACAGGCAGTCAATGAATTGGAACTGAGTTGCCAGAATGAGAAATAAAAAGTAGCTGATTGAAATGGATAAAGAGTAGGGAAATACATTGAATTGCATTGAAACGTAGCAGTGACTAGATTGGAGTTAAATTTGACTCGTGAATCTAAATTGGAATTAATTTGAATGAAATTTAGGTATAAATGGACTTGCCGTTCAGTAGATGCGTAGTTAACTAACTCAAATCTGTTGAAATGGTTTCACTGTATTGACCATAGGTTGTCCACGTAAAATAGTTCTTTCTCTTCAGCAACTGCTCTTGATTTAAAAATGTCTTGATGCTTACTTTGAAATACGGGTATCATTTTCGTAGCACAATATACGCACAATTTCAAATATATAAAATATCTTATCTGTACTAATATCTTTTGCAAATTTTCTGGAGATGTTGGGGCTCAGACGACTTTCTTCTTCAAGTAAAAACAGAAAAATCAGGTCACTATGTCACGTTCGATCGCTTGCACGATGGTCTGCTTTTTGAATCGGTTTGAAAAGCAGACGATCGTGCAAACGATCCAACATGACGTAGTGGCGTGATTTTGCTGTTTTTGCCTGAAGAAGACAGTTGTCTGAGCCCCAACATCTCCAGAAAAGTTGACTGTCGAAAATTTGTAGAAGATATTGGTACGGATATCTTTATTTTTTTTTTGAAATTATGCGTATACTGTGCTGCGAAGAACTGCTCTTGAGTTAGAAACCTGTTATCTACCTCAAAATCATAATTTTCGACCCCTACAAATTGTAAGCTGATGCTGATGGTAGCTGGCCGTACGTAGTGTTATTTATTGGTTTATGTTTTTCTTTATTTAACTTTTTCAAATTTTTTTCTAGGAATAGTTCCAGAATCGGCATGTACAGTCAAAACGAATACGCTGGATCGGCCACAGTCGAATTTTGTTGAGGAGGTTGTCTGTTTACCAGACGTGGGTTTGAGTGAGAATGCACTAACTGTTCATGAAACATCGTCATCAGCAGAATGTGTTGGAGAAGAGACTTTAGACGAAGATACCGCCTCGGACGACACTGAAAGGCCCATCACACCAACGCAGCCACCTCCTCAAAAGCGCATGCTTCTTAAAACGAAGTCATCGCAACAGCAGCCTTTCTCTTTGCATCCGTCAGATTTTGAAAGTGCTTGGAACGATGGTTGGCTTGTCGGCACCAACAAAGAAACTCGCGAAGTTACTTTCAGCATAGTTGATGACGATTGTGTCACCAAAAGTGTATGCATCGACACACAAACAGGTGTTTACTGTGCGCAAATAATTGATAGAACAATTGACAGAACAATTGATAGCACGACCCAGCGTGCACTTCCCCACCACGTCTGTTCAGCGGAAGAAGTAACTAAGTTGTTGAAGTTGTTCACATGATAATGACATTAGGAGTGAAAAATGCCACATGTAGAAACAAATCTTACGATATTAAAAATAAAGAATGGATGTCTAGTTACGTTTTATTAGAGGAACTGTAATTTATAATAATAAACTCTATTCAAGTTGAACCTTTTACAGTCTAAAAGATTAAAAAGTTATGAGATTGACCATTTCAGGCTTCATACGGGTCCTTGAAAACCAGGAAATGGCCTGGAACATAAAACTTAAATTCTAGGCCTGGAAAAGTGCTTGAAAAACTGGAACAATGCTCAAGTCCTGGAAATTCTTCTTAACAGATGATTGTGTTTCTTTGAATAAACTGTTCGTTGTGTTACTGTGAAAGTTTTCGTCAAATTCAGAGTTAAAATTCGGAGATTTAATATATTTACCGCTCATTTTCACAAATAAGACTATGTCTACTTCTTGCAAATTTTCATTCTTCCTCAGACATTACAACAAAAAGTTTTCTTGATTCTTGTGTTCACTACATCGTCGTCGTCTGCTTTTGAATCCGTAAGTGCCGCTCGTCGTCATGGCCTCCCATATTTTGTGGGTAGCCATCAAGCTTTCCACTTCGTGCCCAGCTCTTGCTTCAAGTCTCTTCCAACGAGGTTTTCCACTCGGGGGAATGGCTATCCTTGGATGTTCGTTAAGGAGAAACGCCTCCCATTTCATGTAATCTAATGGCAATCGACTCCAAGCATCTCGGCTGTTGGTCTTTTTTAGAGTTCAATGTAATCTAATGGCAATTGACTCGTAGCATCTCAGCTGTTGGTCTTTTTTTAGAGTTCAATGTAATCTAATGGCAATCGACTCCAAGCATCTCAGCTGTTGGTCTTTTTTAGAGTTCAATGTAATCTAATGGCAACCGACTCCAAGCATCTCGGCTGTTGGTCTTTTTTAGAGTTCAATGTAATCTAATAGCAATCGACTCCATGCATCTCAGCTGTTGGTCTTTTTTAGAATTCGATGTAATCTAATGGCAATGGACTCCATGCATCTCAGCTGTTGGTCTTTTTTAGAGTTCGATGTAATCTAATGGCAATGGACTCCATGCATCTCAGCAGTTGGTCTTTTTTAGAGTTCGATGTAATCTAAAGGCAATCGACTCCATGCATCTCAGCTGTTGGTATTTTTTAGAGTTCGATGTAATCTAAAGGCAATCGACTCCATGCATTTCAGCTGTTGGTCTTTTTTAGAGTTCGATGTTATCTAATGGTAATTGACTCCAAGCATCTCAGATGTTGGTCTTTTTTAGAGTTCAATGTAATCTAATGGCCATGGACTCCAAGCATCTCAGATGTTGGTCTTTTTTAGAGTTCGATGTCACCAACGTTTCAGCTTTTTCCCACTCAATACTATGTTTTGATTCCATGCAGTGAGCTGCGATGCCGTTGTCGTCTTTTTTATTTCTCACATTGGTCATGTGCTGTCCTATTATCGTTCGAATCCCATTCCTTGTCTCTCCGATGTAGATGGCATCACAGTCTCTGCATGGAATTTTGTATTCTTCGCTCCTCCCATCTTTTCTTCGTCCATCTGTTTCTGCGTCTTTTTCTCCAAGGACCGTCATTCCCCCGAGTGGAAAACATCGTTGGAAGAGACTTAAAGCAAGAGCTGGGCACGAAGTGGAAGCTTGACGGGTTGGTGAAAGC
>JAHWFP010014281.1:0-10370 GCA_023313725.1 Lithobius niger
TGCAGAAATAGAAGAAAAAAGTAATTCACTAAAAGAACTAGCCGAAACACATAGAAAAAGCACTGTATTTAGTAGGTAACTTCTTTAATGAAACGAACGTGTGATCGTGTGTTACCTTTTATTGATAAAGGCACCTGCAAGGTGCTTCCTGCCGTGCAAAAATCAGTCCCTCGTTAGTTTAATAATCCTTCATATCACTCCACTTTGCATTTGTGTGTACCTTTCGACTACGCGAACTGGTCAAAGATTTTCTACAGAATGTAGTTTCCTTCAAAGTATTGTTACAGCCAAGCAGGGCTGCGTCGGGCAGATGATCGGGTGCGGTTAACACTCGCTAAAACCTTTTGGAGCACCTGCCATTTTTCCTATGACCTTCATGAGACTTTACTAGGGCCGAAAATAAGGGATATTGTAAGTTTATGTGTCTGTTGGGTGGGTGAGGGTGGGAGGAGTGGTACCCCTGTTCAAAAGTCTACGCGGCCGTAGGAAAAAAAATTATCTTTGAATTTTTGGTAAATCGGCCCCCTCTCAGGCCAACATTCGGTATTCGCCCTTAGTCAGGGCATGGAAATTAGTTTTTTTTATTTTTAAAAAAGCTTTTTTCCTCCAGTTCATACATTTTCTTTCACTTTTATGGAGCCTAGAAATGTCTAAAACATATTGTTTGAAGCCAAGAAAAGTCTTTGAATATCTAAAAATCCGTCAGCTTCCGGACCCCACTGGGGGAGCTCACAGCGCTCCCCCAGACCCCCTAGCTGGAGTGGGTAAGTCGGCAAATTTAAGCAAATTTTGAAAGAAAAGTCGGTAAATTTTGCCTCTCTGCCCCCCCCCCCCCAACAAAATGCCCTTCGCTACGCCCCTGGGGGGGGGACCAACTAAAAATTCATTGTCGGTTAGGAAAATGCACTCCAGTCGGTGGCGCGAACTACAAAAGCAAAATAAGTCCACAAAAATGCTCTGCCCTAGCACCTCCCCCACCATAAATTCCTAGGTCCGCTCCTGCTGTAGTCCATTTTAACTAAAAACAAGGACGCACCAGCACTGCATCAGTAATCGACGTGTTGTTTGGTACAGAAATGCTGAAGGAGGATAGAAAATTAATATGCGATTGACATGTGCAGTTGGAAAGGCAGCATAAACTCAGGACACTACTATACATTCTGAATGCGTGGTGCACTGAAACGTATACATATTGCACATCACATATAAAAAAAAAAACCGTCTTTTAACTTTTGCTACTGCGATACGGCAAATGAGCGATCACGCGATCATGTTAGAAACGGCCAGATAAGGATTTCTCATCTCACGCTATTATTTTTGTTAAAAAAAAAAACCTGAAAGTTTCGTTGCTGTACAGCTCCCGTCATCTTCGTTCTTTTTCATCAGGCTTTAACGCATTTTAAATCAGCGAACACCTTACTTTGCAGTAAATCCAGCATTAAATTAGGAGGGGTGGGGGAAGATGGGGATCGTACTGCACTGAGGATACATAAGGCTGATTACTTTAAATTTATTTATTTACTCTTTTTTTTTGTGTTAGCCGGCGATAAAATAACACACAAAAATGTCACACCACAATTTCATGCAGCTAGCTTGTTTAAGCTTTGCTGCTTAGGTTATGTTATATGCTGGGTTTTTACTGCAAATCCAGTTTTATATTAGAACAATCAAGTTAAAAAAAAAAGACAAAAAATACCCCCCCCCCCCCCCTCCACGCACGCCAGTCTTACACGCAATTCAGCGACATTTAAGGCTAAACTAACGCTGCTTCACCGACTGGCGACTTATTCATTCTAGAGTTGCGCTTTTCAAATCGTGTTTTTTTTTAATACCAAAAATTGTTCATCCTTAACGACATACCTTTGCTACATGTACTTCTTTCGCCTTCTCTACTGTACTCCCACAAAACGAAGTATATGTAGATTATGCCCCTGTAGTTGGCACAGTTTATTTCTCCCGGCCGCCTGCCATACGTACAACGCAGTTTCGTCTCCAAACCCGATCGATCCCGAAGTTTTTTTTCGGAAAGTCTAGCCTCTAACCGACCTTCGAACCATATTTCGCTGCCGTTTTTCAACACCGCCACTGCGATTTTACGCTAAAATTTTCGAAAATCACACGTGTAACACTGACGTCACACCACTGTGTGTACTATGGACGACGGTTTTGCGTTGACAGACATCGTTGGAGGGTACCACTTTGTTTTTTCTAATAACAAAATATGTGAACTCCCTAGTGTTTTGATATTTTACACTGCAACTGTCGCACCCACATATTTGAATTTCGTCGGATCAGAATTGAACTTATGTGTCTGGTTTTTGAGATGTCGCTGACGTAAATCGGCTACCCCCTTTTTTGGCCACAACCGCATTAATTCGACGTGTGACACGTCGAATTAAAAAAAGTAAACCTTAAACATTTTTTTAAAACATAGCCTCCAGAGCCAGACAAGACACTACAGTACCAGAAATGACTTCAACTTCCGTAGTTATGCCCGGGACCCTGCTGTAGAAACTTCACAATGCTCCCCCAGACCCCTAGCTGATTTGGTTAGGCCGTACCACTTGCTTCCTACGGCCCAGGGCTCGTAAGTGCAAAATTATTGTTGTAACCATTGTTTGTATTGTCAGCCAACAGTAGATTATAACATGCTTAAGTGTTACATGCTTATCGTTTCATACTTAATTGTCAGAGCGCACTGTTTTTACAAATAGGTGGTTCACTAAGAGACAGAATATCTTTATCTTTTATTGCAAAGTTTGGTCGATTTTAATTCGACGTTGTCACACGTCGAATTAATGCGGTTGTGGCCAAAAAACGGGGGTAGCCGATTTACTTCAGTGACATCAGGGTGACTTGCAGTATGCCAGTACACAAGGTATTATGCTCTAGATAATTTAGTTAGGACGGTTTTAGTTCGCTAACCTCTAAAAAGGTCAATGAGCGAAAAACCATCGTCAAATAGTACACGTTCAGTGGATGACGTCAGCGCTATACCAGCGTAAAGGTGTGCGCGCTCAACGCCGATCATACGAAAAATTCCGGCGTGTAACTGCGCACTTCGTTAAGTCACCTCATCAACATTGCAGTCGGTTAGAGGCTATATGTATACGTCGAGATGGCTGTTCACTTATCACGCAGAACAATACAGAGTGAGTCACTTACCTTTGCGGTGATCTGGATGGTACATGAATTTCTATGATTGAATCTGGACGGTACAGTGAATGCAATCCCCGCATTGACTTTTGCTGTTAATTACTGCGCTATCCTCGCTGCTTTTCGGTGCGATATATTACAGTATTTTATTACGCGTATTTGGGGTGTTGTTTTCTATTGAACGAGTGAGCAAAGCGAATGATGTCCTGTTTACACAGTGGCGGACTGGCTACAGGGAGGGAAGGGCGGGATATTCCTAACGGCCTCTGACTTTCAGATTTTTTAAAAATTCGTTAGCAGGAAGATTTACGTAAGTTTTAATCAGCCTAATAAAATTTGGCCACATGAAATTGCAGTGTTATATTCAATGTGTGGAGTCTGTAACAATTTTCGTGTGAATATTTTAACTTTTGTTAATACCCTCAGCGCAATATGATTTCTCCTACCCCCCCCCCCTCCCCACCAAATTACCTGCTGAATTTATGAAAATATGGTGTTCAAAGATTTAAAAAATGTAAAAGTCTGATGAACAAAAACAACGGGAACGGGAAACTAAAACAACGAAGCTTTCAGTTTGTTTGTTTTTTTGTAAGAATACTAATATCAGCGTCCGATGAAAACTTATCTGGTCAGTGATTGCATCGTCGCACACAAGATTCTGGCTCATTTGCCGTATCGTAGTAGCAAAAGTTACGAGACAATTTTTTTTAATATAATGTGCGATACAGTAGATATTCTTCAGTAGGCTACACCATGCATTCAGTGTCCTGTTGGTATGTCTGCCGTTCCATCTTCATACGTCAATTACAGATTTTTTTTATTCTACCATACGACATGTCGAATTACTAATGCAGTGTTAGTGCATCTTGTTTTTTACGGTACACGAATCCAAACTGAATTATCTGCCCCACGACGATAAAAGGGACAATTTTGCTGGAAAGAAGATTAGGAAACAAAATGCACATCATCAGCACAGGTAGGAACGTGTTCTTTATGGAGAAAAAGTGTCCTCAATAACGTGATGCGGACATTTTATTTTATGTAGCTTACTGTTCTTGCAGTCCAGTGTAAGTGGCGAGTAATTGTAAACAACTGGTGAGTTGATTAGTTATAGTAATGTTCGTCTGCCACCAGAATATTAGAACTGTATGAACATTTACCAATTCGTGAGTTTGTAGTATGTGTTCATGATTGAATGATTAACGTTAACCTCGGGAGGGCCAAGTGACGGGGGATGCGCTGATTGAATGAGCGAAGCGAACGAAAATCAGCGTTTGTTAGCCAGTGCGCTCAAAAATCGGCAGGGTTGGAAAAAATCATGATTTATATTAAAAAATCACACAAAAATCAGAATTTTTGATTTAAATCGGATTCTTTTGATTTAAATCGGATATTTTTTATTTATATTGACCTTTTTGGTTTTTTTCCAAACTTCGTTGATTAAAAAACACTTACAAAAACGGAACTAATAGCAAAGCAATTCGAAATTAAACGACTTATTTAAAGATTATTTGTTTTTAAGAGTTTCACAAGAAACACAAGTTTAGCTGCCTTTTCAACTCCTAAACGGTTACGCCGTTTAGAGTGCACAAGATTAAAAGACGAAAAAAAACACTTTCAGTTCCTGCAGAAGATGCAACCGCATTCATAAGTTGATTAACGCATTCCATATTATGAACACTGCATACGTCTTTCTTCATTGCTTTGAAAGAATTCCACCACTCAACTGCGGTGACAGCTGACACTGCCGACTTATTGAACAGGCCCCCTTAAATGGGCCATGCACGAGCTTAAAATTTCATTACTAAAGATAGCAATGTAGGTGTCCTTGCATATTTTTCCTCGGCAAACTCAAGTGCAGCTTCACTTTCTTCATGTGACAAGGTCCCGACTGGCAATCGTGATCCAATAGGCTAGCCAAAAAAATGAGCAGGTGTGAGTGCCGTGTTGTAACGTTTACGGAATTCTCGTTTAGCTTTGTCATTCAACAGTTTAATCATTTTTTTTCTAGATCCTTCCATATGACAACTGCATTCGCTATAGAGCTACTATTTTTCTGCATACTGTCCAGAGCAACAGCAATGGGTTTTAAGATATTCAGCAGGAACCTTGTTTCTAATGTCCACATCTACAGTGTCTCTATGTTCTTCACATATTTTCATCAGCACTGGCCAGTTCTTTAGGTAGCTTTCTAAGCAATCTGCGAGGGTGTTCCAACGTACATATTGTGGCATCACCAGCCCAGGTCCCTTGCCTTCAGCAGCCAAGCATGCTCTAGTCAAATGGTGGTTACAAAAAAATCTAACAATCTGAACCACATGTTCTTTCACACCATGTATTGCTAAATCTTTTGCAAGCAAATTCAAAATATGTGCTGAGCACCCATACGTTAAGACATCAGCTTCATCTCTCTTTTCCAATTCATTCCTCATCATTGTCATGTAGAAGTATTGTCGCTTACAAAGCTAGCCTACGCACTTTGCACTTAAATTGCTTTTCTGTCTTGTTAATAGTTGCCAGTGTAATATTCGTAAGGTATTCTCCTGTATGAGAGTTCCCCGAAGTATCAATTGTTTCAGTCAAGCAAACGTCGCCAGATTTAGTTGTTAGACATGCACAAACAATAGGTTCGTTATGAACATTTGGCCACACATCGATGCACATAGACGCAATTCAAGAATGCTAGAACTATTATCAATTTCCTCCTGGTAAACAGCTTCAAGAAGGGGTCCGGCAATGTGCTTTCATGTTGGAGGAAACCTGGACGATGCATGTTGTAGGCTTTAATCTATGCCTCGGAAAGGTGTATTTGTTGCATAAATACTGCGGGCTATTTGTTTATCTATTACTGTTTTTGCTTGCTTAGACATTTTGATCACAAATGAGTCCATTGGCTTAGTTTTTTTAAGTAGTTTACGAGAGGAGGAATTGGGTGAGCCATCAGTCGTCTGCCTCTTAGGGGTGTATGGTGTGCCTTCAGAAACTGGCACCTGAGATGTGGAGGGCTGGGATTGGTATACAGGGCCAACTACTCTACTGCATTGAAACTTTCTAATTCTAAGGAGGCATCTCCAGAAACATCTTCAGTTTCGTCTTCATTAGATGCTCACAAACACTTTTCTTTATAGACATTGAGCCTAGTTGGCTTTAACTCTGACTCCTTTGTCAGTTGTGGTCTTTTCCTCTTCAAAATATGCCCAAATGTGGTCTTTTTTTACGTTCTGACATTGTTATCTTCAGAATCCAATATAGTTTTAGTTTCCTTACAGCTTAACTTTTACACCCAGTCAGTAGTTCAGACCAGGTCAGCTCAGCAGCCAGCTCCTGAATGAGCCACTAAAGTTAAGTCAAGACTTGAGAATTCCCCACGCCCAAGGGACCCCTCTATACTACCTGGCAGATGCAATAAGTTTTAATCTAATTGGACAGACAGAATGTAAATGAGGAGGGATAGGGAATGGATGCCAAACAAATTCTATACATTAAGAACTGATTATTAAAAAACAGTATTTAAAAATTTTGATACAATTATAAAAATGATTTAAATCAAAGATTTTTTTACATGATTTAAATCAACCAACCCTGAAAATCGGTTTAAACAATTTTAAGCATGTGAAACATGGGCATACAATAAGCCAAACCGTGTCCATTTGGCTGGTGTAACGGTTAATTGGGCAATGGCAAACGTAAAAATTATGAATTAGAAAATTTATAGACACTCCAGACAAAAAAGGTAGAGGTGACTATTAGACAGCAATAAGTTGTAATTTATCCACCCAAAACCATAACTGGTATAAGAGCAGCCGCCAAGTTTCCAAAAAGGGTCAGCCTTTCAAAGTAGTGATATCATTCAACCAGGGAAAGGCCGCCAAGGTTAATCCTATTAGCCAAGTTAATCGCACGGAATAATACTTTGAACGTTAAATGAAAACTTGAAGATTGCTACCGCTAGTAGCACTCTCAAGTTTTCATTTAACTTTCGAACTATTAGTAGGTGCGATTAACTTGGCTAATAGGATTAGCCTATTATGTATTTGGCTCTTCTGTTGGTGAACTTCTTCCTCCTCCATCAGCCTCTTCTCCTTCTCTTGCTGTATTCCTCTCTTCCATAATCTTCCTGCCGAGCATCTTGCGAATATTCGTGGGGTTCTTTAAATAGCACCCTATCCCAACTTTTTTAAAAGCTCTTCTTATCCTCTCCCCACATCCCGGTAGATAAGTCAAAACCTCTGCCGGGGGCTGGTCAGCTTTCCTTTTCTTGTCTTTTCTCTTAACCAGGGGGTCCCTCCGGGTTTTGGCTCTTCGGATGGCTTCGTTGATGGCTTTAGCTGGATATCCCAACCGGAGGAACTTTTCCTTTGCCTTGTCAAACCACTGTGTCCCTTCACTTACTTGCATCACTCGCCCTCTGATTCTCAACATTTCTCCTTTCATAATCGTCAGCAGCTGCACTTCCTGGTTACGAGTGAAGACAAGAAAAGGAAAGCAGACCAGCCCCCGACAGAGGTTTTGACTTATCTACCAGGATGTGGGGAGAGGATAAGAAGAGCTCTTAAAAAAGTTGGGATAGGGTGCTATTTAAAGAACCCCACGAATATTCGCAAGATGCTCGGCAGGAAGACTGTGGAATACAGCTAGAGGAATACAGCAAGAGAAGGAGAAGAGGCTGATGGAGGAGGAAGAAGTTCACCAACGGAAGAGCCAAATACATCCGGCCAAATGGTACCTCAAGAGAGGAAATTAAGGCAGGTGCAGGAAGAATCCACTATCGGAACTCACGGGTATCTGACGAGGGCTATGACTAGGAAGGAAGAAGCCAGCATAAAAGAGCGGGAGGGACGAGGAAAGCTGGATGAAGGAGCTAAGAAAGAGTACGAACAAGTGAAAGAATTGAAAGAATATGGAGGTAGTCCAAGAGATGCGGCCAAGATGGTGGATAAAGTGGCATCCAGTGTAGAAGGTGTGTATTGGATCCCCTGCAAAGATTGTCCACAAGGTTACATAGGCGAGACAAAAATGAAGATTCTCCCAGAGAACTTGTTCTCGCCAGGAGAATCTAAGTTCTCTGAGTCGAATCCGACGAAACTGTGTTACAAGATTGGGATCCTTTCCTATGCCTACGGCGCGTTTTTACCTCATTAATGCAGTCATTTATTCAAAATATTGTGTCACTTCCGCCTCTATCCCACTTCCCCCTACCCTGCTCGCGTCCACTCACTCTTTTCTTGCTGCGAACGCACGATTCCATGCAGGGAGGCGGGCAGTGTTTGTAACACAGTTTCGTCGGATTCGACTCAGAGAACTTAGATTCTCCTGGCGAGAACAAGTTCTCTGGGAGAATCTTCATTTCTCCATCGCAGAATCCTCCTCACTGTGTTACACGATTGGGATAGATTAGTAAGCTGTGCACACCCCGGAATCACTCCGAAGATGGCTGTGGTGACGTAGGTCCCACTCAGTAATCAGCCTGTACCTACCCCCCAGACTACCCAGGGAACCCACTCATCCGCCACCTCGGCGTCTAAGTACGGATCCCAGAGGAGGGCCCCTGAGCTCCGCCAGGGATACGGTCCCTCCCTGGCGCAGGCCAACAGCCGGACAAACCAGGCCGCACACTGCTAGTACGGCGTCACCAGTACTGCCCATTCAACTCGATCCACGACGAGCTTGTCGCCGCAAGGTCCAATTTAAAGGACACGGGGGAAAAGGTACGGGAAGAACGGGCCCCAGTTCCCACTGAACGCATCCACAAGCTCGGCCCGTGGGCAGCGTCCCCACGACCCAAATAGCTGCAATTGGGCCGTCGCCTCTGATGCGAACACGTCCTCGTCTGGCGTCCCAAACAACCTACGAATCCTCTGGAACGCCGCAGTACCCAATCGGAAGTCAAATCTGTCCCAGAAATTTCGAGACAAACCATCCGCTGTCATATCCAACTTCCCCGGCACAAATGCCGCCTGTACCCCACACTCCAGCTGACTTCTATGCTGCTCTAGGCAACGGATCATGGCAGTAAGCATCTGGGACTTCGTCCCCCTTGATGAATCGCGTACGACACGGCTACCACATTATCCGAAAGGATTCGCACGACCAGTCCCCTGACCAGGTCTCCAAAAACGTCTAGCGCCTTTAGCATAGCCAATAATTCTCTCGCATTTATCTGCAAGGCAGTCTCCCTGGGCTGCTACCTTCCCTGTGCTTGCGAATCCCCAGAGGCTGGTCCCCAGCCCATGTCCGAGGCGCCCGTTGTTACTACTACTCCACCTCCACAGAGACCCAGGATTTCACTACCACCGAGCGACTCATCCACCAGTTCAAATCCTCGCAAGATGCTTGCGAGAGGCTGCCTCCATGCACTGTTACAAGATTGGGAAAGATTAGGTCACCAGGTCGTGTTGTCACCAACGTGTGTGCAACTCGCCGTTTTCCACGGTACACAACCAACTTTCTGCCAGCCCTAACAACCATTGAAGCTCCTTAACAACCATGACCGGGTCTCATTGCAGTCCCGCAATCAATCGTACCATACGAGCCTGTTTCTCAGGCGGCAGCACAAAATGGGCTGACTGCAGATCCAACATCATACCCAAAAATTGCAAAGCCTGCGACAGTCCCAGCACACTCTTTCCACAAATTACGAAAAAACCTAACTTCCGCAAGGTTTCCAACACGTTCCGCACATCACGCCGCACACCTGCTGCAGACGGGCCTACCACTGCAAAATCATCCAGGTAAACGAAAATTAACACACCTGCCCGGAGCAAGAAGCACCTCACCACTGACATAAGCTTCATAAAAGTACCCGGGGCCGAAGCCAACCGAAATGGCAGCACACAAAAGCGGTAAAGATAACCCTGCCAGGAAAACATTAACAATCGTCGTGCACCGTCCTTTATTGCCACTGCATAGAACGCCTGACAAATCAATGGTAGCCATCCACTACCCTGGCTGTAAATGCTCTACTACCCTCGGTAGTGTATCAAAGAAGCACTTCCGTACCAATACAAACTCATTCAAGCCTTTCAGGTTCAAAATTATCCTGATCGATCCGACTGGCTTTGCCACTGAAAAAATTGGTGACACAAATCCTACACTCCCGCTTTTCACTCCCTCGGCGTCCAAGTAAGGGTCCCAGAGGAGGGCCCCTGCGCTCCGCAAGGGATACGGCCGTTCCCTGGCGCAGGCCAACAGCCGGACGAACCAGGCTGCACACC